>VZTJ01005553.1:2480495-2629756 GCA_013397795.1 Orthonyx spaldingii
AAGGGCACCAGCTGGGGCATAAGGTGGCTTAAGCCAAAGTATAGAAAGCAATATAAACATGGGAGCCATCATGCAGTAAGGGCTCACCACCCAAAGCCTAGCACTGCCGCCTGAGCAGGTTTTGCAACCTATGCTCATCGCTGGACTACCTCAGAAGAAGCACTGTCAGTGCCCCTGCTGACTTGCATACGCCTACAAGAACTGCAGCCACATGCTGACTGCAGTCAGACCTTCATGCTCATGAATGTTATGCATGTGAGAGATTTTACAGCAGTGAGTCATCATCTTGCCTACATTCATGTGCTCCTTTCCACCCTGGAAGGAAAGTGCTTTCATTCACGAAAAGAAAAAATATAGGTTTCAAGACATATTATGATGCAATCACACTCTTTTATAGTGTCTTCCCATTATGAAATATGATTCCCCTGAGGCATGACTATAGAGTGTGGAAAAGTGAGTTAAAATGGAAAACAGGTTGTGCCAGCCACGCCTCTATGACTGTCCAAATCACTGCCTCCGACTGTAGGCTTCCCTTACAGAGCTGCTTAAAATTTTCAGGGCAGTTATCCTATATTGTATCCACACTGAAGTGCAATAAGTGTTGTTCAGATGATCTTTAGTATAGAGCTTAAAGAGACTGAAGAAATGGAGAAGGAATGAACTAGAGACTGAACAGAGTCCACTTGTGTGTCCCAGAGCTCCGTGTTCTTTCCCCCTTAACCATGTTGCAAAATTATTTTGGGGCAGTGTAGGTGCCATAGTCAGGCTTTTATGTGAGCCAAACAAAAAGAAAGCAATGTACCCTACTTCTCCCAAATATGGGAGGCCTCTGTTGTCCTTGGGGTAGATATTGGCCAAATCTAATTGAGATAAAATCAAAATCAGGAAAAATGTCTGAGAAAGGGTATTTCTCAGGGGATATTTGCAGAATCCTTGAATTTGGATATACTCCTAAGATTGTTTCAGAATAGGAAAATCAGGCAGGATGCCTACCTCTCTCCCATGAGAAACTGGAAATGTTTGACCTTAACATATGATTAGCTCTTAAATGACTTTCAAGGAGACTGTCCTAGGATTATCTACTTAGCCTTTAGCACCCATTTATTGCTTCATAGTGGAGATTAGGATTAATTCTCAAGAACAGCATTACTTAGAGTGTCAACTAGATTTTTTTTCAGTTAAGTAAATTATTCCTTTACGGGAATAATGAGAAAATTTTATGTCCTCTTTTCCTTTATTTAATGTAATGTTATGGAATAGGTGACCAAGAAAGTCATTTACGGAATGATTGTAAATGAAACACTCTACAATTGAGAAAAAAAACCCAAAACACCAAAAGAACTGATGGACTTGTGGTCACCCAGAAGGTTCTTAAGATATTTCTGAATTATAGATATGATGGTCACCAGTTTTTGCTACCAGGTATTGGCCTAGACACTTGTTCTAGGTAGAAATTAAAGAATCCAGATAAATTCTTAAGTAATTAAATCAAGGTGAGACTAAGTGTTTGGGCAATGAAAAAAGATTGTGGTTAAGTTTATGATTTCTAGACATGCTCTAGACCCTTACAAAAAATTTATGTCTGACCGCATCCAACTCAGGCCTAGAAATGCAGCATACCTCATACTGAAAACTGTTCAGGGCTCTTCCCCTGCAACTCACACAGGCCACATCCACAGTTCACAACACTTGATCTTGGGTTTTCATGACACTAGAAATCCATGTTGCATCTGTGTGTGTCTGAGGATACTAAATATCCTGGGATTGTGCTGGACAATTGCATAGTTTCCAGACTGTGCACTTTCTCCTCTAGCAATTCTTGTGTCATGGATATGCCCCAGAATGTTTGTTTTGCTCCAAAGTCCAGTCAAGGAGTGAATTTACATTATGCAACATATACAGCAAGAGGATGAGTCCCTTTGAAGGAGCTGGCAAGCTAAACATGTACATGGAGAGACTGACTCTGGATTTTTATCAAAATGGGTCCTCATACATAAGAAGGAATTGCAATCAAGTCCTAGGAGGTGGCTGAGAGGTGGCAACCGGAATCTCCAAGCTTAGAGAATGGTGTTTATCACTAATCCGCTGCTCAAATGGACATAGGACAAAGGGTAATGGTTTTAAACTGAAGGAGCCACAGTTTAGATTCGATATGAAAAAGAAGATTTTTACAAAGAGAGCAGTAAAACTGGCACAGGTTGTTCAGAGAGATAGTAGATGCCCCATCCCTGGAAACATTCAAGGTCAAGCTGCACAGGGCTCTGGGCAACTGGGTCTAGCTGGAGGTGTCCCTGAACATTGCAGGGGGTTGGACTACCTGGCATTTAAAGGTTCCTTCCAACCCATCCTATTCTATGAGTCTGTGATTCTCTAATTCTCTGACATGACTCTGGTTCTGGGACATTCAAACAACAAATGCCCTCTTCAGCAAAGGTAGTTTGCCAGAGTACCCTGTTGTGACTGTTTTCAAGTTTTTAGTCTGAAAACACTCAAGTGTCAGGTTGATTGACAACTTACCTTAATTTAGCAATTGCTTTATCCTCAAATGAATTGTTTCCATATGTTTACTCTTAATCTGTAGCAAACTCCTCTTTTACTGGAAATGAAATTAAATTGTATTGCCTCACATTTTTCAAGGAAAAGAGCACAGGCACAGTCAATCACATGCTCAACAGACATGTAACATCACTTGACTATGAGTTCAAATAGGTAGATGAATGTGCAGTACTGTGGTCTCTAGCTTTTGTTATTATTACCTCTGCTTCAGCATTATTGTTTCAAAGATCTTTGTCCTCTCATAAATACCTCGCTCATGTTACTCCTGCCAATTCCTAACATATGAATTTTCCTATATTTCTCAAAGGTTAATGTCAGTGTACATCCAGCCTATGTTATACTCTGAATCACATTATTTCTACCTGTTATTTTGTGATTGCTGCAAATTAAATTTGTATTATATTGCATGAGATGAAAATACCACTCCAAAGGCTTAGTAATTAAAGTCCGATCACTGAAAATTGTTCCGTAGATGTGAAAAAAAAATATATTTATCTATATATTAATTAAAATTTAAGTAACTCCTCTTCAGATGTTATTGAAAATTACAGTGCTTAAAGAAACCAATTCATTCAGCTGTGAATATAAATACTGTCTTGGTTTACTCTGGATGATTAACAGAAATAGTGAAATGCTGGAATTCTATTAGGAATACCACTTTTCTGAATAAGAAAAGTGGTATTCCTAATAGAATAATAGGAAACCACTTCTCTGAATAAGATAAACTACCAGCCACAACCAATAATCATCCTTTTTTTCCTAAGGATATGCAACAGTAGTGTCTGTTTTAGACTATTGCATTTTCAGCCATAGGAAGGAGCTAAAGTTACATAAATTTCCTGGAAGAGTACTTAGACAGCTGTTTACCTGAAATTGTACTTGTTTCTGGCATCAGTCTGACATACAAGTTATTTTATAGTTGTGGCAGAGAAGTAATAAAGAAATTGTTGAAATATTAGTACACAATTTATATGCTTGCCTATGCACCTCACAAAAAGATGCTTTTATATTTTTTGAAGAATGTTACTAGTGATAACACCAATATATGGCTTCACTTTTACTTCCCTCACTGCATCTTTATGGGTAACAACAAATTCAAACAATTTAGCACATGAGAATAAATATCAAAAAGAGGCATTTATGCAGCTCCTCAGAGTTTAAGGATGCTCACACGGTGAAATCCTCCATCAATGTACCAGGGACAAACACAGCTACACTTGGTTTTAATGAGAAATATTTGTGTTAATATTCCACATATGAATGCCAGATTGAAATTAAGTGCTGTCTAATTTTAAAAGGTGTTATTCTATAAATTGGAGTTGCCAGGCTAAGCCAGGCACATGCTGGAGAGCAGACAAGAGTCAGAAGGTGGGAAACTGCCTTAGTACCAAGGCAGAATGGAAAACCACAGCTGAACCTCCCTCTAACATCTATATGGGATTTCTGGCTACTGGTAAAAATTACTTTTCTAGGATGAACTGGTTACGCCTAGGATTCCCCACGACTTCATGTCCTATATTTGGAGAACAACCATCTGGGAGGTCTTTACATCCATAAACCTGAGCTGTGTTTAAATTAAGAGAACTACTTGCAGGGCTTCTGTAACTGCAGGTGATGGTGCAGTCACATGAGTGTAGGTTGACATCCTGAGGCTCTGTCAGCTGTTCCTTCCTGCCACCTGTACCTATCCCTCCATGTCCCAGGCAGCCTTCTCTTCCCTCTCTGCTGGCACATCCCATCTCTGCCAGAATATCATGAAGCTCGTGTCAGATCTTGGCACAGGAACATAAAGAGGAGAAGCTGAGCAGGATTCAGGAGCCGTGGGAGAATTCTATCTACTACTGTGGCTGCTGATCCATTATGAGTATCACAGCCAGAAACTCCCATCTGGAGTCTCCCACCAACTGCTCTTGGGCAGGTTTTGATGCAGTGGTATCAACCAGTTGAAACTTGACCCTAGAGAGGAGTTTAAGCAGAAGTGGAAACTACCCATAATCAGTCCCACTTATTTGAGATCTCAGGATGCATATGAATGATATTTTAAAGCTTTTCTCTGCAGTTAAGTGGGTTAGAAATGTCCTATAACCAAAATGAGGGTTAATTTTAACTTCCACTACTCTGTTCTAATGAAAGGTAACCTGAAAAATACCTTGAGACAGAGGAACATAGTTATGAACTGACCATTCCTGATACTAGATGTTTCTGTAGAGGTTTCTTACAGCTATCATGCACAAAGGAATATATTGCCATTTTTCAGTGCAGACACATTTCTCATACCATGAGAAAATCTGACAGTTCTAAGAATGTTTCTTTTTTTGTACAGAAAGGAAGACAGAAGACTGGGGTGTTTTTACTTGGAGCAAGGAATGTTCTATGCCATGCATTATTTAATGAGAAAAAAAAATGTAGATCACAGGATCTCAGGATAATTCATGTTGGAAGGGAACTCAGGCAGCCCCTGGTCCAAACTTCCCCTCAAAGTGGGATCAACTATGAAGGTAGAAGAGGTTGCTCAGGGCTTTTTTTCAGTTAAGTCCTGAAAGATTCCAAGGATGGAGACTGCCCTGCCTCTCTGGGAAACCCGACCCACTGCTGGGCTGTTGCAGAATGAACCATGTCCCCTTCTGTCCATTCTGAACCTCTCTCATTTCAATCTATGACAATTATCTCTCATCCTTCCACCACGTGCCACTCAGGTCAGTGATTATTTACCCTTGAAGCCATTCCTTCAAAGGCTGAATGAGGCTTGGTCTTTGTCTCCCCTCAAAGGGAAAGTGCTCCATCTCTGACCACTTGGTGGGCGTCTCCTAAACTTGCTTGTATTTAATAAACTTCTTTGTGCTGGAAGGTGCATGGGATTTAACGAGCTTTGAGAAGAGGAAAGCAGTCACTTCCCTGAATAGCCTGATTCTGCTCCTGTTTCTACATGTTGAATTTAATGCAGTTTGTGTCGACCTCATTCTCCAGACCATCCAGGGCTCTGTGGATGGCAGCCCTGCCTTTAAGCATGTCAACTTCTCCCTGCATTGTGGTGTTTGCTGACCTGACAACCATGTGCCCCTCATCCCCAGACATTGATAAAGACCAATTGATAAAGAGGAAAGGTCCCAGAATAGATTTTTGTGATACACTTGCCATCAGTCGCGAGGTAGAGAGTGACCCACTAACCACTACCCTCCAAGTGTGATCATTCAACCAGTTTGTTACTCACCTAGCTGTCCAGAAACTTGGATACAAGAGGAGGCATGTCAAAAGTCTTACTCTAGTAGAAATAAATTATGTCCATGGGTACTTCTCACTCACATAACTACTCATTTTATCATAGGTTTATGGCAACCATGGCCTTTTCTGAGGTAATAAAAACAATCGTATGGACACCACTGCATTTTTAACAAGTTTGGATGACCTAGAAGAAGCTGGAGTAAGAACAGAATGGAATTCAGGATGAATCTTTAGAAATCAGGAAGATCATAGAAAGCAATCATGGTCACATGCTCTCTCTGTAAACAGTGTCCTACTGTTACTGCACCATAAAGAACTCCCTGGGAGAAAAGGATGAAAGGACTAAACCAATTTATTGGGGCATGGTAAAGGTACAGGTGAGAAAAGAAAAATGGTACAAGTGCCACAGAATCAAAAGCACGTTGATAGGGAATGAGAGGGGCGACCTGAGCTGAACACTCACAAGGGCAGTCTGTTCCCTGGAGGTGCCCAGCAAACCAGTGAACACCACTCAGTGGTGCTCACAGGTGAGAGGAGAAGGGAAAGAAAACAGGACTCAACCTCTATGGAGTCTCCACCATCAAATTCCCTCTTGCAGCCAGTGTGTATGCCCATGCCTGGGGGAAGTTGGTGATGATGTCTGATGTGTGCTTGGGGCCCTGAGAGGAGAGGCCTTGCATCCAGGGATGAGACATCGGGCAAAGGAGGCACTGATCCATAATGGCCCAGTGCTCAGCAGGGCTGTTAAACTTTTTCAACCTAACCCTAAAAACACTAAACCCTAAAAAACTTTTTAAAATTAGATCTGTTAAGATTTAAAATGGCATAAATTTTTATATTAGAAAATTAAAGCATTAAAATTCAGACACATGACAATTTACGCTAAGTCCGGGCTGACTAGAATTATTACAACAAATTAAAGATACAAGGAAGCATATTGCAACAGATATTAATTTCCAGATTTTAATGAGTTAAGGAGTGCTACCTTTTCCCATAATGACACATCTGAAACTGAGAAATTGCTGCTTTTTTTACAACAGCTCGTTCGTCATAAATATGTCAAATTACCCTGTATTGTGCTTTTTACAAGAGACTGAATGCAAATATTTACATGTTTTCCAAAGGCCAGTACTTTCTGCTTTTGTTGTGTAAATAACCATTTGCCTTCATTTCTTTGAGTTTCTATTTATTATCAGATTCAACAGGAATATTTTCCTCATGTGAATTAATCCACTGAAATCTGAGAAAATGAATCAGAAATTAATTAGCCAACGTGCTGTTTTCCTTTTCCAACTTATAAATAAAAGCCAGATAGGAGAATGTGAGAGCTACAGTAACTAAAATGTAAAGAAGAAATGACCAGCTTTTTAAAGTATCTAAAAGCCTGAGATTTTGAAAAGTACCTACCAAGACTAGGTCCCAGTTCTGCTATAGTTCAGCTACACTTTTATTATTGAAAGTGAAGTGATTGGCTGCTTAGTGGTTTTGAAAATCCCACTGATTACCTCTTAGTTCTGTTACACACCAACACACCAGATTTTCAATTCACCATCTCTCGAATTAACTTAGCAACCAGTTAAATTCAAATGCAATTTAAAAATCCAAAAATTAAGACAGAGAAAATATCTTATACATGATCACATTTATTCAATGAATGTGTAAGTATCACAGACCATTCTCAGTGCATCGTTCCCTCTAGGAAATAAGAAAAATCAAATTTTCTTTAAAAATTGTGTCTGTCTGCACATCATCACATTAAGTCACTGGACCAGACATTGAAAAAGATTCCTTAGGATATAAAATGCAAACAAACAAACAAACAAAAAAATAAAAATAATAATAAAAAAAATTTTAAAATCACAGTTTAACTTCTGATTTCATGCTTTTGATTAAATTCATGGTTATGACCAGTGATTTAATTCACTTTGACTTAAGTCAATCTATATTGCCTCAGGTTCCCTATCTGTATATTTCACATTTGTAAAATGGATGTTATTAGGATGAGTTCCTTCCATTAGCCAGTGTGCCTCATTAGGAAAAGCAATGCTTCTTAGAGCTACATTGGATTTTGCTCTACTCTACAGTCCCTTGGTCCTTTGCTGGTTTTTCCCTCAATAATCAGCCAGAAACACAAAGTTTTTTGTGATGTGGACACTTGTCCACTAGATGCTGCACTAAGCCCACCTACTTATTTTATACCTCCATCCTGCCGTGGACAGAACCTGGACTTCTCTGAGTAATTCCTTCAGGCAGCCAAGTTACCTTGGCAAGATGTGAGGTGCATGAGCTTATGGAGACAAGGTGCTTCCATTTAATAGCTCAGCTTGATTGCATCTTTGGTCTTGGACTGGGTGATATGACTTGCCAAAGTAATACACAGGTTAGTGGTTATGAACTACCCTATATACCTATGCATTCAGAAATATTCACTCTGACGTACTGAATAAGCTTTGTGTCCCTTTCTCCAGTTTTGTACCCCTCTTTAAAGAGGGAACGCAGCATCTTCTGGGTTCTGGAGCATGCTCTAGTAGCATAGATGTGAAATAAAGAGTAGTGGCAGACTCTGCTGTCTGCTTCTGGGGCTCAGGACTGCTGGGGTGAAGCCCAGAAGCAGCAGGGCAGCTGATGCTGTGGCTCACTTGTAAAGGGAAGTGCCTATGCTCTGCAGGAATGGGAAATTTTACATTTGTTTCTCTCCTCAGATTTTTCTGCTGCTGAGTTCAAACAGCAGAAAAGTGATTGTGACTTTCTGCAGTGTAATTATTCCCACTCAAAAAAGCCAGCCAGCTCAAACAATTATTCCAGGAGGGAAGATGACACTGGAGTGAAAGAGATGGCAAAGCAACATGAAGGTCCTGTCAGAAACACACACACACACACACACACACACATGATGGGCAAAACCAGAGTTCTTCACAGATCTTCCATTGTGCCCAGGATTAGGGAGGCATGGAGGTGATTTAGACAATTCATCTTTATACTCAGTTGCTTAAATTCTACTGCAGGTTTAATCTTGCCCAATTGTCTTTCAAGCCATTTTCTCAGGAAATGATTTACTAGTCCAAACAAATATTCCCAAAGTGACACAGAATAAGCAGTTCATTCACCAAACATTTACTCTGTAAGTTTTTTCTTATACAACAGCCATAGGAGGCCATGCATTCTTGTACATCCATATTGGTTTCCCAATCCCTTGAAGAAGGTGCAAATTCCCTCCTCAGATACATTTCAGGCCATGTGTCCTTATTGGCGCAAGTCAAGCTATCATAACATGCTTAAATTTAATTAACTTTTACTATACCTGTTGAATATCTCTTATGTGTGTGCACTGGTGAGTGAACTTAAAATCTTGGCAACACTAAAAAAATTAATCTTATTCTCCTTTACCTTAAATAATACCTGTCAAGAACAAATACTGTGATTTTTATTTATTATACTACAATTGTGCTGTATAACTTGCTTCAGTCAATTCTAAAATTGACTGAAATGAACTGGTTTTGCTACACGTTATGCAAAACCATTGTAACTTCCTAATAAAAAAATACACCAGGGCTTGAACTCCAGCCTTCCCCTTCCAAAAGACGTTACCCTTTATTTTGGAGATAGACTTTTAATGCAAATTCACAACCAAGCAATGGATACAGAATGAGCTGACTTCCCAAACTATGCTTGCCTCCTTAGTGGAGAGTGGGAGTAAGGGTGGGTGAAGACATTTTGCTGTGGTCCACTGTGACACAGGATCAAGACAATATTCACAAACTGTGAGATGGCTACTGCTCTGCATGAGGGCCAAGAAATTCTGCCCATCACTGAGTTTCTCATGTTATATGTAGCTTCTTCTGTAGGAAGAAAAAGCAAAACCCAGAACACGACCCGAGCTATCTCTGAATGCTATTTCTTTCCCAGCTACTTGTCCCCTTCATCCAAGTAGGGAAATAATCAACAATGGCTTCTTCTCTACTACTAAATAACTTAATTCCTCTGCTCACTTGCTGGTCCCATACTGAGATTTTACAAGGTTCTAAATATCTCACAGCATTTTTTGGAAAAAAGGAGAAGAAACGCCATTTGTTCTCCTTGAGCTGAAATTTGAATTCCAGCTGGGGACGTCTTAAACCAGGTCCCCAGCATTGTACCAGAAGGATGTGTGCTCCAACTCATCCCACATGCTGAGCGCACCTCACACAGACTCTGTGTTTTGCTGAAGTATCAACCTGCTGGACTGCAACACTGTGAGTACTGGTATTTTGTACTGAAAAAAAACAATTTAAAAAGGTGACATTTTTCTATGTCCCGAGGGAAGATACACCAGGTCCAGAAGATACGTGCTCTAGGGGAGTCAGGCACTATGTATCAGCAAGCTTGGGAACAACGGATTCCCTCTGGCAAGGTTTTCTTTATTGGGTAGGCATAGTCAGCACAGGTAATATTATGGTATCCAAGGACCTCACAACCGAAATAATGATAACTATATACTGTCATGGCAGAAGAACACAGCAATGAGAAAACTTATTCTCATCTCACTATATGCAGTGGCCAAATTGGTACTAACTGTCCCAGGAGTAGATGGGTAATTCTCCTGCAACCATTGACAGTAGGGTTGGCCCCAAATTATCCCTAAAATGAACTCCCCATTCAAAATACATTGTTGTTATTATTGAATTATATATTCTGAACCTACAGGTTCAGGTACATTTAAGTAAATGAAAAATTTGAAAGAAAATTTACAGAAAACATTACAGAAAAGTTTTGATTCAAACTGCGTTAGTCAAAGAACAGAAACAAAAAAAAAAATTGACACTCAGTTTCGAAAGTTTGCAGGAAAACTCCCCACAACCCTTCTGAAATTCCTTTTACTTTTGACTTTTCAGACCAAATTAATTTGCTAAGGGAAACTTTTATGTATAATACCAGAAGGAATGATTAGACAGCTCAGACTGAACTCTGCAGCACAAGACATTAATTTTCTTCCATTTACCTTATACTGAGCCCAGTAATTTCAGTTAAACTACGTAATTTCAGCCCATGAAAAACTAAATTATTAAGTGCCATAGGTAGGGGATAGAAAAGAACAAGGTGTTACCTTGGGCTTCAACAATAACAAGGAATTGGTTAGGTAAGAAATGATCCATACTCCAAGCTAGAACAAAGCCTGAAAAAAATCCCAACATTCTTCTAATCTGACTTGTGGAAAATTCAGCCCTGTCCCCAAGTCTCATGATATTTTTAATCCTCACTAGCCGGCTAAGATGTACCAGCCAAGAATTTAAAGTAGAGGATTCTCAATACTGCCTCAAAGCACTGGCCTACTCAGTCTGGCATGGCTTCATCAGCTGCATCCAACATTGATGTTTTAAAGAAAGGGGGGAAAAATTAATTTCTAAGCATATATATTCAACTTGTATTATGAAGGAAAATAATCCTTTCTGAATCTTGTGATCAAGTGGATACTCGTAAGATATGAGGTTTAAGGACAGAATGGCTACTTGTCCTGGATCACAGAAACACCTCATCTAGTCTTCTGGTTCAAATGAATATTGGCAAGGGGACAAAAAAGTCTGTATCTATATCTATCTGTATCTATCCTTGGTTTTGGACCACTGTCCCAGTTCTCACAAATTAATATTTTCTTGAATTAGATACAATATCCACAGCATTTTCTTTAATATCCATTGATAGATTTATCCTCCATGAGTGCATAACATTTATAATTATACACTTGTGCAGTATAATTATGCACTATGTCAAGAGAACAGATTCTTAGTTTTAAATCTAATACTTCATGTTTTCATAGGGTACACACTAAATTTTGCAATGTGAAAAAAAAAAGAGAGACTTGATCCCATTCATAGAATCACAGAATCATAGACTCATAGAATAGTTTGGGTTGGAAAGACTCTTAAAGATCATCTAGTTCCAAATCCCCTGCCATGGGCAGGGACACCTTCAGTATTATATATATATCCATATATATTTTATAAGTATATGTATCTATGTATATATATGAGCACTTAATTATAGCTATTGATGACAAGTAATTAAGGCAATGATGAGAACCATTACCTTCATATTGACCAGGAAGCATTAAGAGCCTGTTGAAAGCAATGCTGATCTTACTCTGTTCTGGCTACGACCCATGAACAGAGTAAATAGGACATTTTCATTTTCATTTTTTCATTGACAGCAAGGTCAGAAGGAACGAGTCAGTCAGGCCCCTGCTAGCACAGGGCTCAGGAGGTCTCCCAGAAATCATATTTAAAGCAGATCCATAAAGAAGGTTATCTAATTTCGTTTTAAGAATTGGTAAGGTGCTCTAATGTTTACTCTCACTTTGAAGTGGTGCTGACTTATCTGATTTCTGCTTTCATCTTATTGGGTAATTTGAAACCTTTTCCAGTGAATTGGAAGAAAACCTTAATATTTTCTATTGATGTAGGAACACAAGCCCTGTAATCAAATCCACCCTTTCAGCAAATGAAATAGATTGAGATCCTTTAGCCTGTTTTGGGAAGGATTATCTTTTTCATCTTCTTTTTCATGCTCCCCACTGCTTCCACATCTGTCTTAAAATAGTGACTTATATAAAATTCTAGCAAGTATCTTATTAGTGCTATATAACATCTTGGACCACATTTCCATTTCTTTCCATTTTATATTTTTTATTTACCCAAGGGTGACATCACATTGGCTAGTTACAGTATTGCACAAAATGGCATTTAAGAAAAACTGCTTATATTGTTATTTGAAACCTTCTCTGAGACTTGCGTCAATGTATCCAAACTCATATATTCCCTTGTAGCTGCAGAACCCAGCATGTTAAAAGCTCTTCCATCTAATCACATTTTGCCTCTCATTGCAGCCATAGATGTTGTATTGCTGCCTTTAGCTTCTTATAACAATAGTTTTATAGCTTCCTTTAACAACAGTAGGTTTATATCTTCTGCATATTTCTTGTATTTTATTCCATACTGTCTGTATCACTTCTGGATTACTACCTTCCGTTCCCATTTAGTCAACTTGGATTGGTTGGTTGACTTGCTTTGTTTTCGGAAAGCAAACCTTTTTTACCATGATTCCTGAGGTATGACTTTGAGGACACTCAACACTTTTCACAGATGTGCCAGGAGTTATTTTAATCTTTGACAAAAAAATACATCAAAAATAATTATTTGTTGATATTACATTCTGTTTGTATAAATATAGCCAGACCACTACTATTGCTGCCAAGGAATCTGGGCTCAGCAATTGACTGTTCCTGAGTCACAAAGGCAATTAACAATCCCTTGTTGAATCACAGAATCACTGAGGTTGGAAAAGACCTCGAAGATCATCAAGTCCATCCATTAACCCAGCACCATCATAATCACTATTAAATCATATTCCCAAGTGCCACATCCACATATCTTTTGAACACTTTCAGAGATGGTGATTCTACCACCTCCCTGAGGAGCCTGTTCCAATGCCTGATCACTCTTTCAGGGGAGAAATTTTTCCTGATATTCAATCAAAACCTCCCCTGGTGCATCTTGGGGCCATTTTTTCCTGTCCTGCCACTTGTTATTTGGGAGAAGTGACTGACCCCCACCTGGCTACACTCTCCTTTCAGAGAGTTGTAGAGAGTGAGAAGGTCCCCCCTGAGCCTCCTTTTCTGCAGACTAAACAACCCCAGGAACCTCAGTCCTCCTCATAAGACTTGCTGTTCCTCACAAGACATAGCCTGAGTTCCTGGGAAGCAAACTGAACATATTTGGAAGCTGTGGGGGCCATAATTTCCTGCAATATAGACAGAAATGGTGCAGCTAGAATTTATACACAGGTATCCGGTCATTGCGCAGGACTAAAATGCCGTATAACAATGCCTTCTAATTTCCACAAAACACTAACGCCAAACACTGCAGTCTATTCTAATTTCTGGGGAAGTACTATCTGATTGCCAAGTCATCCCAAAGTATAGGAAAATCAAGAAGAAAAAAAAAAATCTAAACCCAGTAGTTACGGTAGAGAATACAATATATATTTCCCAGACAATGTTGGTGATTGTGCAGAACGCAATACCATCAGTTTCTATTCTGTTAGTGGTTGAGGACTTGCTGCACTGGAGCCACAGTGAAGCGGTGCCTGGTGTGCAGGTGTGGGCAGAGAGCTGCTGTTGTCCCCTCCTAATCAAGGTGTCAGAAGCAGAGGCTCCCTTTGTCTGCTCACTGCTGCAGCTGGAGGTGTCACTGACAACATTGTCGCAGACTATTCATTGGTTTAAGGACAGGCAATAGACAGTGGGAGAAGCCAGCATACCCCAAGAAAAGAAGGGAAAGAAAAGAAACAGATTGCCTTCAGGAAAATGATACTTAATAATCAGAAAGGTTAATGTCTAAATTAAAATGGAGAGAAGGGACAAAACAAGTAACAAAAGCAATCTTGTAGACAGAAGTTACTAGAAACCCCTCAATAACTAAAATCTAAACAAGCAAAAGGAGGCAAGGACACCTTTGACACCAGAATCACAGAGGCAGAAGGGGGTGGCTTAGAAGTGGATGTTTGTTTTACTTTCTTTTCTTTTGACATAAGAGTAGCAAAAATGGATAATTTGAAGTCTGTAAATCTAGCTCCTCCCTGCAAGTTGCACTTCCAGGGAAGTCAATGCCAATACTCCAGTGACTCAGCTCCTTCACTGAAATATTGACAATACTTGATGAAAGGGGTAAATGGCAAGCAAAATTGCATGGTTTTGCTTCAAACCTGGAATTCTGAAAAAAAATGGAGACATGAGGTTTTTAAGTCAAATTCAGAAGTCAATTCGTCAGTACCAGAAAGGTGCTAAATATTGGAGGTCACAGTCCTTCACAATTTGCACAGCACTTGCTGTGGTGACACTTGCTGTGTCACAGCTGAAAATGCCACTCAGCTCAGTAGGTATTCCCAGCCCAAGGACACCCTACTCTCCGTGTGTTCATTTCTTACCAGCTTTCACAGAACATATACCTTTGTAGGGATCCAAATTGCTAATATTCCACTGAATCCTGCACTTTGACATTAAATAACTGCATAAAGAGGGATCTATGTTTTCATAGAATCATAGAATGGTTTGGTTTGGAAGGGATCTTAAGGCCATTCCCCTTATTCTATCACTATATATAAGCAGGCACTCAACCTCTTATTCTTGCTTGCTGTCTGTTAGTTACGTGCTAAATCCTTGCCAATGTGCCAATGGAGCTACAGACTGAGCTGGATTTGACCTCAGAAGGAAAACCCACAGGGCAAATTGGCTTTCTAAGTGACAATGTGAACTCACTACCTTTATTTAATATGATGGCACTAACAACTCACACCCATCTATGTTATCATGTTAAATGGAACCCTAACCAGATCACTGATGAAATGCATGACATGTCTGCCAAAGAGAGCACAGATCCCACTGCTGGAATGGCAAACCTCGAAAGATGATTGCAGGGATTGCTGAGGCCTTCCTGAGATACAGCAATGTCTCAACAAAGCCTACAAGCTAAGTGAAAATCGAAAATTCTTAATATGACTAATTTAGAGCATACAAAGTCCTAACTAACACTGATCGCTATGATTACAATGCCAAAAACATCAATAACTTGGAAAGAATCATAAAACAATTTGGCTATTATCTGTCAAGCTCTGAAATAAAAAAGTTGTACAGCTTATGACCTGGAAATTCATTAAGCGCTCTCTCTGAATTTCCCTCCATTTTAACACTCATGTTGAAACCCCAACACTCACCCTGGTTTTTGCAGGAGATTTTTTTTAACAAAAGCTACTTGTGTATTTTTGAAACCCGATTTTAGAGAGAGCCCTTTGCTTGTGCAGCTTTAATTTCTTTCTCATGATTTTCCAACAAGCTTTTCCAAAATGTACAATAGCCTTTCCATTCATATGTCTTAGTACTTTTATTCTTTTAGAAATATTTTTGCTCTACTGAATTTCGTATAGGCAGTTTAGAAGCTCATCCAGACATTCCAACTGGGTAACAAGTGAGAGTCAGTAGAAAAAAAAAATCAAGACAGAATTACTAAGAAGACAAATGTTTTTGAGCTATGTTTTCTCCTTCCTTGAGTAATGCACTGCTTATAACCATTACATTCCTCCCTCGCAAACCTTTCTTCTCAGAGAGGGATGACCCTTACCCTGCTCTCCCATCTATTCCTCTTCCACTCCTCTTTCCGTCTGCTCTGGCAAACCCGTTAAATCTGCATTAAGAGCTGTGAAAAGAAGAATGTTTGACAAACTGGCTTGACTGCTGCTGACTCTGGTATCATCTGCTGTCATTTGCTTGCGTTGCTGTCAGCTTTAAAGGTCAAAGGAAAGAGAAAGTGTGGCCCCGGAGGGGCATTGGTTCTGGGGATGCAGGTTGGCATCTTCCACCCTCTGTAGCAGATCTTTTGCTATAATGGCTTTAAAGTGTTCAAAGGCTTTTCTTTCCTCTGCCACTCAAGCTGAAAAACTGGAGTCAACCTTTCACACAGTTTGGGTGAATTTTTTCTGTGTTATCAGTTTTCTTGCACAGGTAAAAGTTCTCTGAATCTTTAATTGCAAATGAGTTTTGAAGCCCAAATTACCTGTCCTTGGGAGAATGAAAGATGCATAAGCAGACACTGTACCAGGAACTGGTACTTAAATACAGAAATAGACTTGTCATTTTTTAAAAGATCTGTCAAGAAGGGAAAATTCTTGCAATTCAGAACTAGAGTCCATTAATTAAAATGGCAAATAAAGACCCACATTTTAAACCAGGCTATCTGAACCTAAGTAATTAACATTCATTTATCTGCTGACGTGACTGACAAACGATATATACCTAAAGTATTCATGTTAAAGGATTTAGTCACATTATCATACATTACTGGGCACAGACATTTGAAAATGAGTCCCTGTTTTATCACTATCCCTGTATACAGACAATGAATGCAGACTGGAAGTTTAATATCATACAACCACATTTCCATATAACACAATTTATGTAGGGATGACCTTTTCAATATCTTTCCACTTCCTGGACTACAATAGTGTAAAAAGTCAATATACAATGGCAGGAATTTTTCATCGAAGACCTCAGTGATTCCAGTTTTTAGTGGAAAAACTGAAGAAATAGCAAATGTTTGTCTTCCCATTTCTGGTCCTGAATTTATATTTGCATTTAAGTTATAATCTTTCCCTTTGATTTTCTATGAAAGCAGCAGTAAAACATTTTTTTCATTTTACTGACACTTTCAGTGTGCTGTTTCTTAGATCATTATTCTTTCCGTTTCCAGTCTTCTCTTTTGCAATGCTTGCCATTATTTTTTTTTTAATCTAGTTCCTGTCAATTTATTACAAACTTTCTGAGAAGTTGCATTTGGCACAAGACATTTTTTTATTATAATTTAAAACCTTCAAATCTTTCCCATCTGTTTTATGTGACAGTAATGAGAGTCTTAAAAAGGGACTCTATTTTTGCAGTGTTCCAAAAATGCCTTCTGTGCTGTATATTGTTTAGTAATAGTCTTCGCATAGCGCCATTAATCTCTAAGGGCCAGATGCTAATAGAGAGTTTTAGTGCCCTCAGTGTCCACTGGAATCAGAAACAGGTGAAGATCTTTCTCTTTCTGTAGGATGTGATCAGAAGCAGATGCTAATTGGCCCAGTGGGAGAAGCATAAATGCACAGATATGTGTAAAGTGTGCTTGGGTTTTTTTTTAAGATTACCTATGGATTAACCTTATGGTTTGTCTGAAGTAAATAGCAGCTGCTATTTTTTTGCTGAACTTTTGCAGTACTATACTCAGAAGCAGCAGTAAAAAAACCAAAAGCTTATCTTGTTTCAGTTTCGTTCACTGAATGCTGTTTTCTCAGTAATACACATGTATTCACTGAAAGAATGAAAATGAGAAAATGTATCTCTCAAGTTGGAAGTGTGAAGGTAAAAACAGCATAATGCAGCATTAAGAAATTTTCCATCTCTAAACTATAATCTAGACACTTATCAACTTGACTGCTTTCTTTTAGGCCAAATGGAGAATATCTGTAAACATTCTTAACCTAATTTTTTCTTATAACAAGAAAACTCGTCCATATGCTCCAGAGCCAGAAACCGCCCCTACATGCTGGTAACCTGAACAACATGGAAAAAGAACACATTCCATTTATCTGCCAGTGCATTCCATAGCAAACCAACTCACCCGTTGGTAAATACATAAGCACAGAGTTGGTGTAGTCTTTCAAAATAAAAAGAACCTTTTTAACTGAACTTTCTTTAGTGCGGTAAAAGTTTGGCTAAAGAGTTATTATAAGAGGAGCTTTATCTCTTCGACCTTTGTGAGGGCATTGTTTTTCCTTTCTTGGTGGTCCAACTGCAATGTTTCTGGCAATCCATTTCTTCCATGATCACGCTTTTAATGAGGGAGAATAGAGTCGAAATTCAATTGTACAAGTCACTTTTATAAGATATTACTCCCAAACAGCAATCAAGAATTTTAAACATTGATTTAGATGAGACACAGAACTGGAAGTACTGAAGTATGGGGAAATTCCACCTTCTGAGCTGCTCTGTACCTCTAGGGATGACATGGGAATATTTGTCTGGACTTTTCATTTACCAAAAGAAAAACAAAAATAATGTTAGGGATTCCTTCCTTGCATAGTGATGAGGTAACATTCACTCCTAGAAAAAGAGTGAAACAAATTAATCCATTTCCACAAACACTGAGAGCCAGCTTGAGATATGTTTGTTTCTACAAGAGATAGAGGATTATTCATTACTTTATGGGATTACTGACATGATCCCTATCATTTCTACTATATCATATTCCTCCTTATACAGCATCAGCAAAATCTGAAAAAATTCTTTTGTAAAACCTTGCTAGCAGGAATGAGAAAAGAGGTATGTCCTTGAAAGAGATCTTTGCACTGGACAGCTCCTGTACCTGACGATTATGCAAGAAAAAGATCCCAGTTTGACTCCAAAGATATATGCTGAATAGTTTTATATCTTTTTATATTTACATATATATATTAAAGGAGTTGCATTTCTACTTATGGACAGAGAATATTATTATGAAAAATGTTGATAATAAAATCGACCTTACTTAAACTGAGTTCTTTAAAATTTTAATTTCTTTTACTCCAAGGTGTGTTGGATACACCTACATGAGAAAATTCAACAGTGCTACCAAATTTTGCTGGGTAGTAGAAGATTTTACCATTACATCATGAACTTTTCTCCTAACATTTTGCCCCATGTCAATGAATCGGCCTGGACAGTCCCTGGGCATGGTTCAGTAGGTAGCACAGACCAAGTCCCATTCCCAGCAGGTAGTTTATATTCATCCTCCCCACTCTGGACATCAGTAGAGCTGCACTGCATGGTGTTAAGCTCTTCTGCAGCTTAGGGCTCTGCCTCAAGGAACAGCTTTGGGCTGCTGCTTTACTTATATCTATTCTCAGCTCCTCTAAAATCAATAAAGACACAGAGGCACCTCCAGAGGGCAATATCTCCCCATAACCTGGGCACCTGTTCGAAGTGTAAGTGTGCTTCTAAGATGTCCTTTACTTCTCTGTCTGTATCTCCACTGCCTATGAATGAATTTAGACATTTATTATTGAGGCAGCTAACATGAAGGCAAATCCCATCTTAAACGCTAGTGATAACAAAGCCACACAGGGAATGTCATTTGGGCGTTCTCCTCAGTAGATCTGTGGTCTAAAAGCAGTTGGGGCAGGTTCAGAAGATTATCTAACTATTATTTCTTATTCCTTCCACATCATCCCCTGATTCCAGATGTAGTTGAGGCTCCACTGCATCATGCAGTGTGGGAAATCACAGAACACAGGGCTAGGTCTAAACAGAACTACAGATGGGAAAGTGAAGTATCAGTCTCAGGATACACATTAGGCAGCATGGACTTAGCTGGATCCTCAAACACAAGGAACAGCCAGAAGAAGGTGGCTCTTTCAGACTTCAAGTTGTTTGATGTTCACTGAAATGCTCTCTGCAAACTGGTACTCACCTTCTGCCACTCCAGACCAGAAAAGGTTTTGCAGTGAATTTAATTAAACTGATTCTTGCATGCAGGGGGAAATGCAGATGATTTTTGCCTTTTCCACTATATTTTTCTTCCATTTTCTTTTTCCCCTTCTCCATTCAGTAAAAACAGGAGTGGACAGTTGGAGGAGAATTGGATTGGGGTTCATCAGGGCAGAAAGCAGCACAAGAGATAACAGGATGTGTCAGTGAAACTGATCTGTGCCATTCCATTGCTGTACCAGGTGAGTTCACTAATTCACTAAGATCCATGGCCTCTCTGGACATAAGGGAGTTTGTAGACAGAGTTGTCTGGCAGTGGTCCACAGGAAGGAAATCGAGGAACAGCCAAGCCCAGAGGGGATCCTGTCCTCTATTAGCTCAGGGTTTGTTTTCTTTGTAAATTAAGCCAAAGTCCTTGAAAGGGGAGAACTGGGCATTTGCTGACTGGAAATTGTGTTCTTAGAGTGAGTTCTGGCACTGCTAGCGATGTGTCAGATCTGGTGCTGTCCTGCTGAGATGAAACAGGGTAGGAAAGCAGGAAAAAGGAACCAGCTGAAAAATGAAGTATAAAACTTTGGCGGTTAAACAGACTGTACTTCCACTATGTTTAGAATTGCTTCCAAAGCAAATCTAAAATAAAGCATATTTTTTTATGCTGAACTCTTGCAATGTATGAAGATAATAGTAATGTCGAAGTGGGAAATAGAGAATACAGATTAAAATGGAATAGAACTTAGGTCTCCGTGCAGCTCATGGATGAAGTCTGATCAGTTCATGTTTCATTTTCTGATCTACATGCTCACCGAAAACAGCACTATTTTGGTTTTTGCTATTCCACGTCACCAGTTTTCCCGTTCCCAAGAAGGAGCAGCAGCTGCTGGAAAGTTCAGTGTCTTAATTCATCCTCCACTAGATGGCAACTTCTGAGCTTTCCCACAGCACTGCAGAAACCTGTAAAGCAGCAACCGAATATCTTCTCCAGACTGCTTGAGTACACCTTCATGACATTCTTTATTTGCAGCTACCTAAAGATTAGCTGCTAATCAGGTCGACTTGTGACAGTATTTGCACAAGACATATATATTAAATGGAATATGCAGTTTAAAGGTAGAAAAGGAGGAAGTCACTCATCAGGTAAGTGGGGTCATGGCTTTCTTATAGGTCATTCAGTCCAACTCTCCTGTCATGGGCAGGGGCATCTTCAACTAAATCAGGTTGCTCAGAGCCCTCTCCAGCCTGGCCTCTAATGTTTCCAGGGATGGGGCATCCACCACCTCTCTGGACAACCGTTTCCAATGTTTGATCACCCTCATTGCAAATACTTTCTTCCTTAGATCTAATCTGAACCCACCCTCTTTTAGTTTAAAACTGTTACCCCTGTCCTATTGCTACATTCCCTGTTCAAAAGTCTGCCATCACCTTTCTTGTAAGCCCCCTTTAAATATTGAAAAGCTGCAATAAAGGTACCTTCCAACCCAAACTACTCTATGATTTTGTGATTCTAAACTTTTCAGCTTTGGATCATAGCACTGGACTGGGAACTGTAACCAATAACTACCAGCAGTCTCTTATATCGTTTCCTTTCATTTATTTTGTAGAGGTAATAAATATGGAGCAGTTATTCATTTTCTCACGATACAAAGACCAGCATCTCACAATAAAATTGACAGCCTTTAAACAAAAAGTCTTGATTCTTAATAATTGCACTTTTTGCTTAAAATTGTTCACTGAATTTAGGTGGGCTTTGTGTGTAGGTCATATTCAAAGCCTTTCTGAAATTTATTTCAGTAAAAGGAAAAGGTTCTGTACAAAAATAAATACAACTGTAGAGCCCATGCAATAGTCATAAAAAACCTATTTGGAAAAGTACATCCTGACTGAGACCTCTTCCCACATGCTTGATCTCTCTGAAAGATGTTTGCCAGACAACAGAATCTGCTTCCACTTTTGGTTACATGAACATTATCTGAAATAACTCTGCTGGAAAGATTTGACTCAAACTGATACAAATTGTATTGTAATCAAGTATAGTATTTTCAGACAAATAATAACATTCCTCATGGTCTATAATCTTTCCTTTTTCTTGGAGTTTTAACTCAGAAGCAAGCACAGAAAGAGATTTTTACTGATTAATTGACAGGGTTTAGCAGGGCTTTTCCCTGTTCTTCTTTATATTACTGAATATATTATCTAGAACTTGCCTTACTGGTATGGATTGTATGCTGAAAAGTTTTCTCAGAATTAGATTTTGAACCAAACTTGGTGATACTTTCCTAAAATCCATAAAACCCATCCTAGATACAATAATGGCCTTATTAGTTAATGGTCAGATATTTTCTGGCAATCTGTCCTCAAAAGGTCTGACAGGGCAAGAAACAGCTTCTTTAGCTGCTCTTTGAGATTTCTTTCTTGATGCTCATCCTCCCATCAAATGAGGAAAAAATATTTCATTTCATATACACTTTTTTCATGGGATAGGCAAAAATTGTGAAGCCTCTCTCTTCCCACATGGCAGTTTTACCTTCCTGCCAATTCCTGTCTCTGAGTCTCTTTGTCAGTCAACTGGGCCACCCACAACTGCCTTCCATCCCTCTCTGTATCAGTCCTTAACCTTCTCATCATTACAGTCTTTTACAGTCTCCTTAGAGGCTGTGGGTAGATGACTCTCATAAACCCCTCAAAGAGCACTGAGGAAGCTACAGTGGTGGAGAGTCCACCCTGCCATATGTAAGATGTTTTTTTACTTCATATTTGTTAATTAGTGATCTCTTAGAGATTAGCTGAAGTTTTCTTGTGTCATATGAAGTCTCAGCCATTCAATACTATTGAGATTGATGGTCCTGGTGCAATTTTGCAGGTTTTAAAGCCTTAATTGTGCTGTAGAACTCTTCCTCCTGTGCCCTTAAATATTTTTAGTTTCCAAAAAACAAAAAGCTAATTTTTACAACACCAGTATTAGGAGTCTAAATTTTTGCTAGACACATTGTTCTCCCTTGAACTGTAGTTAAACTGGATTCTTAAGAACTATTTTTCCTATAATGGAATTAAAAACACATCATCAAAGCAGCAGCTGCTGGCAGTGATGGTGTTTCAATTCCCGGGACAAGAAGCTTAGGGAAGTTTATGGTTAGGATTACACAAAATGGTTGTCTGTGACAGCAGAGCATTGAACTCACTGGAATGTCACCTTCCACTAGACCAGGTTGCTCAGAGCCCCTTCCAACCTGGCCTTGAACACTTCTAGGGATGAGGCATCCACAACTTCTCTGAGCAACCTGTGCCAGTGCCTCACCACCCTCACAGTAAAGAATTTCTTCCTTATATCTACTCTAAATCTACTCTCTTTCAGTTTGAATCTATTCCCCCCCATCCTGTCACTACATGCTCTCGTAAAAAGTCTCTCTCCATCTTTCTTGTAGGCTTCCTTTAAGTACTGCCAGAGAAAGTGTGACCCTTGGGAATAACATCAGTTAGAAGTGGTGGAATGCAGTTTTATCTGTCCTGAGCTTCCACACTGGATATACCATGAAGTACAAGCAGCCAGTGGGAACCTTTGGACTGCTTTAGGAAAGGGATGTGCATGGGGATTTTGTAATGATTACACAAGGATGTTGTACACATCCTGTGCCTAGAAGTGGCACAGACCACTTCGATGGAAAGAAATCAAACCCAAAACACCTGCTCAACCAGAAAACCTCACCTAAACAAAACAGGCAAGAAGTGAGACAAATCATAAATAATAGGACTGGACCAAACCTCACAACATTTTCAAAAGCAACCAGAATTTCCCAAAGCCATGTTGACACCACAAGCAGCTCATATCAGAGACTAACAACCTGCCTCAAGCAATAGAGTGGAAAACATGAAAAGAGCAATGAAGCCTTACAGCATCATTGAAACAGGAATTCTGGAGGATTAGTGAATAAAAGGCACTGGCGACTGAGGTAGCTGCCAATGCAACTTCATTTAAATATTTTTGGACTATGAGCTGTTACACTCCTGGATAGTTTTTCAAAAGTTTCCTAATTTGTACTGACATTTCTTGCATCTCCAATAGCATTTACATGACTAATAACTTGGCCAAAGCAACAAGTTTTCTGCCTGTGAGTCATAAAATGAATATAGTTGCAAAGGAAAGATAAATAGCCAAATCGAGACAACTCTGGAAACATAAGCTTCTTTAACCAAATAGATGCAAGATTTTAAGTAATAATTTAATAAAAAGTAATAATAAAATAAAATAAAGTAATAATAAAATTAAAAAGCTATGTGTATTTGTTTACACTGGCTTCATCTATTAGCCAGTGATTATCCAGTTGAGTATAACCCAACTAGTACTACCACAATCTGCTTTTTTTTTTCCTCAGATTGTCTTCAGACTCCTAGAAAATTTTTTTAAAACACTGAAGTAGGTTAGGAAATCAGGACCAATTTAAAAAAAACTAAGGCAACATGTAAATGACAGACTGAACTTTAGACACAGCAGCCTGGAAACTGAAAGGAAGCTGACAGCATGAAACACTGATTGCGTTAATTTCTCTTGCCAGCAGAGAAGCATGAGAGGGCTGAATTCCACTGACTTGGCTATTTCTAGGATTGTTGGTTATTTTTTATTTTTCCCTTTCATCTCCATCTCCCCTAGCTGTGAGCGTTGAGAAAACATCACAAAAAAAAGAGGATTTATGGAAAGCATCAGTAACTGCGAAATGGAAAATGAGTAGGAAAGCTTGAATTTATGTACCCCATATACTATTGAAGCACTGAATCATAGAATGGTTTGGATTGGAAGGGACTTTAAAGATCATCTAGTTCCAAACGCCTCTGCCACAGACAGGGGCACCTTCCACCTTCAACATTCTAGGTTGCTCAGAGGCTTATTCAGCCTGACCTTGAACACTTTCAGGGATGAGGAACCCACATCTTCTCTGGCAACATGTGCCAGTGCCTCACCACCCTCACAGGTAAGAATTTCTTCCTACTATCTAATCTAAATCTACCATGCTTCATCTTAGAGCCATTACCCCTTATCAAATACCTCCCCATCCTTGATGAAAGTCCCTCCCCAGCTCTCTTGTAGCCTGTTTAGGTACTGAAAGGTGCTATAAGGTCTCCCAGAGCCTTCTCTCCTCCAGGCTGAACAGCTCCTACTCTCTCAGCCTGTCATCATAGCAGAGGTGCTCCAGCCCTCTGAGGAAGAGTCACCTCTCTCAACGTGTTGGTCATTTGATTGCTTCCAAGAAATACTACCTCAGCTGCACACCCCGATGGATAACTTGACTGTCACTTCCAGAAACCCTGCAGCTGTGTTTTAATATCTCACATTTGTACACAGAGATAGAGGAGAGCTTAAGGACCAATTTTAGGTCAAGCTTTACCCCAATAAAATTTAAAGAAATCCAGAAAAACGGAAAGATTTTGTTTTAAAAGACCGCAGAATAAAGATTGTTGGCTTTTGTTATGAAAAGTATGTATTTTAGTTGTCAAACTAAAGTCTAAAACAACACTAAAGAGGTGTAATGTGTTTCACCTCACATGAACTATTTTGTTCTGCTTAAATCATCATTTACTTCATTTTCATTGGCCAGCAAAATTGAAAAGTCAATTATTCACACTGTTCTACATGAAAAACTGGGTTCTCAAATGGAACAAAAGAAAGAGGGTGGGTAATAATCAGTCAGTACATTGAAATAAGAGCTTTTAAATACCTTGGACAAAGATATTAAATAAGTCATTACCCAAGTTTTCATTTCAATCACTGAAATATTCATTGTGTTTGTTTTCAATAAACCAATCTTATCTTACATAATGTTATTTGAATATACTAAATATTTGTCTTCTATTTTGTGATATTTCCAAAATGAATGAAGATTAAAGAGGGGTGGAAAAATAATATTCTGTGCTTCTGCAGTAAGGATCCAACAAGTTTTATGTCTAGGAAAATTAAGCAAATATTGAAAGAATATCAATTAACATCTAGGGAATAAAGGATCAGGCGAAATAAACTGCAATGTTTACAAAGAAGGAATTATTCCATAGTGTTCTGCTACTGTCACAGCATCACATTCCTAGAAACGTGTCAGCAGCAGGACACTGATTTCTTCAAGATCACTTGCAGTTGCTAAGGCCCCTCCCTTCTGCATTGGGAACAGTAATTGAGCTGTTAAAATGTGACTTTGGTATGAAAAAAAAAACCGCAGAGCAGATTTATCCTGCACTAATGGGAACCCAGAATCATGTTGTCAAAATGGAACCCAAAGACTTAAAATCTTACTCATAGAATCATAGATTAGTCTGGGTTGGAAGGGATCTTTAAAGATCATCTTGTCCAACCCTTCAGCTACTAGCTAGTCCAACTACTTCAGATAGTTACTTAGTGCTGGTTTCTGCCTTCATTCTCCATTCCCAGTATTTATTTTTATTTTTCTTTTTCATCTACACAAAACACTGTGCCATCTGAAAGAGTTTTGGGCTTAACATCTTCACAGGCAGTGAACTTACTGCCCTAATTATGAGCTCCAGACTGGCCTCTTGTAGAATATGATATCAAGTTAGAATAGAATGATACAATCACAGAATTGTTAGGGTTGAAAAAGACCTCTAAGATCAAATTCAAGCTGTTGAGGTTAGGTTAATTTTCAATATCCTCCTTAGAGGTGGCCTTAAAAAGTGTGAGAACCTCCTCTGAGCAGAGCTCTGGCACTGGCAGCTTCAAAAAGAACTTCATGGCCTTGCAGAAGAGACACAAATGAGAGGTGAGAGGTTCCCCTTTCTTCACTGAGCTTCCCCCCCTGCTCCCATGCAGTGAGAAAAGTCCAAAGAAGAACTAAAGAAGACAGGGAGGAAATTATTCAAGAAGAAAAAAATATGTGAACAGCAATATTAACAATAACTTGGGCTGCCGTAGGGGAAGTAGGAAACCAGATTTAGACACCTAACTCTGTGATATGATCGTCATTTCATAAATGCACAGTGTGACAGTGTATACAAAAGATCCTCACTCTAGGTCGTGTCACGGGCTCCCCACTGGTGCTCCTCAACAAACTTCTGGGTTACACTGCTGGAATAAGCTGTCTGGGGCTTCTCTGTACAGCCTCTCTTGAGAACAAGTGGCCTTGCTAAGGGGTGTCACATTCCAGTTTACTGTAGATCCAGGATGTTGATAGAGAGGTTTTATGAGCACACTGCTTTGCGCCTTGCAACATTTATTACTGCTGCTGTGCAATTTTTCAGTGTTCTTCAGATAGATTCCTGTCTTCTTCTCTCACTTCCCATCTTCCAATCCTCACTCTTCCATTTCTTTGTATTTCCAGCACTTCAACTGCAGTATATTGACAGGATCTCCTGTAGTTGTGCTCTCTCTCCAGCATATTTCTGTTGTCTAGTTTCATTATTTTCATAATGGAACAGATTTATTTTTCCCCAGGGGAGTAAACCCACATTTTCACGTAGCCCTGTTGTTATCTCAGAGTTAGGCTGAAGGTATCTCTAACATTTCAGCTTGGTAAACTCACATGGAGTTTCATGCCAACTTAATTTGTAATGTGATGATTACAGTGGATAATCTAAATAAGTAATTTTTGCTCATATCTAATGCAAAGATGAGGGGCAATGTACCAAGCCTTGGTAGAAGGGTGGTGAAGTAAACCTGCCTGAGTATTGACTTCAGTCTTACTTAGTTCCTTTGTTAATTATACCTGGAAGTGGCATTTAAGGCACATAAATAAAACTAATCTTTGGGAGCAGCTATAAATATTCATAGTCAGAGATCTAATACAAAGAGACCTGAAGAAACTCGATACAAAATTATAGTCCGATTGAAAAAAGGAAGAAATGAATGCAACAGAGGGAAAACTCTGAAACCTTGGCTTAGTTTTTAATAAGCATTTTAATAAGCTTGTGATAATGAAATAAACTAGATCAGAATATTTTCTGTGCAACAATGACAGTTCTAACTTACTAATTTTGCATCTTTTAGTCTACGCAACCATCAGAAGCCCTAAAGGGCAACTGGAAGTTCTTCCAGCTATTTGCAGACAATCCTTTAAGAAGCCTTTGCTAAAGCTCATTTTCAGTTCAATCTGATTAAAAAAATCAAAAAGCAGATGAAAGGAAAACCAGATTTCTTTAAGTCTGCAACCTGTTTGTTAATTACCGAGTGTTGCAGCTGTAGTCTGATTGTTTCCAGCCTGCTGTAGCTAGCTACGTCCTCCTCCCACTCCCTCCTGCACAACAGCTCTTGCTCTGCACCTTTTGGCACCAGCATCACTGCACTGGCAGGCTGAGCCTCACCTCTGCTGCACACCCCCACATTCAATTCACATCTCTTACCACTACACACACATACAGTACTTCTACAAAGCTCAGCACAGCACTGTACACAGATTAATGCTGCACCCCACCTAGGCTAGTAAATATTGTTTCTCAGCAAGTGCACTGCTCTTTGCAGTGTATAAAGCATTCAGCTCTTCCCACAGACCATGGTGTCTGTCCACAGCTGATGATGTAAAATGAAGCAGGGGGAGAGACACCAGACTGAAAGAGAAATGACCCCATTGTCTCACTCATAGATTTCGTCGCTCATAGTAAAGGAAAAATACCTGTCACAATATTTAAATTTGCATAAGAAAATTTTCTTTTGTATGTAGATTCCTCATTTGTACTTGGAAATAGAGAATCTAGATCAGAAGATAGTAGAGTAACCTATATGCATCTATTACAAAATATCTCCCAATTTATTAAGAGGAACAAAAGAATATCTCCTTTCACAGATTTAGGACCATCTGCTATACTCTTTAGCTAGTAGCCATCAAAGCAAATAGTCTGTATGTGAGTCCAGCTGCATAAATTTCACATGTTCATCACTAAAGTAACTTGAAAATTCTACAGCGTTCAAATAAATGTCTAAGGTTTGGTCTCACATATATCAAAGCCACTCTTCCCACATATCAAGTAGCAATGATAGGACTAGGAATGTGACATCATGTGAACACCTCACTTCTTAGTGCAGAGACTGCAAAGAGATTTCTCAGCCAAAACCTGCCAGTAAGTTTGGCAAAATTCTGCATGGAATATTTTTTCAAGTTAAAATTCCGCCTCTGTGTTACAATTCCATTCTCAGAAAGTATTTCTAGTCTCTGTTTCAATTCCAGGTCAGCTATAGATTTAAAATACAGGTCAATGTCTTTAATACAGTTTAAGAAATAGGACATGGCAATATAAAATTTTACAAATTCATAGTACCATTTCCATTTACTGTTTTTATCAATCACACAAGGAGGCAATTAAAACAAGGTAACTCAATGTTGGTCAAAATTTTTCTGATGATACTCGGTGAATTCTGAACATTCATTTCTTCCTAATTTGGTCCTACCACAACTTTCTTTTATGCTTGCTATCTCAGCACATGCAATTTATTAGCATGGACAATCAACAGCAGAGAAGGCTGTTTTACATAAAAACTTAGGCAATGGATTGAAGACCTCGTCGGCCATACCTCTTTTATCGAAACTGATGTCTTTATTTGCACTCAGAAAAAGCGTGCTGCAGTAGCAGCTGCCTCAAGCTGCTTTCTTGAAGCTCCTCTCTATTCTCATCAGGGCAAGAATTTCAATTTTTTCACTCTGCTGTAGTTCGAATAGAATAGAGTATTTCAATTGGAAGGGACATACAAGGATCATCCAGTCCAACTACATGACCAGGCCTGTCCAGTTCAGGCCTGACCATCAGTTAAAGCGAGTGCTTAAGGACAATGTCCAAATGCCTCTTAAACACTGACAAGGCTTAGGGCATCCAGCACCTCCCTAGGGAGCCTGTTCTGGTGTTTGAACACCTTCTCAGCAAAGAAATGTTTCTTAAGTCCAGTGTGAACCTCCCCACTGCAGTCTTGAACCATTCCCACATGTCCTATGACTGAATACCACAGGGAAGAAAGATCAGCACCTCCCCCTCCTCTTCCCCTCCTCAGGAAGCAGCAGAGGGCAATGAGGTCACCCCTTAGCCCCCTTTTCTCCAAAACAGACAAACCCAGAGTCCTCAGCCACTTCTCACAGGACATGCCTTCCAGCCTTGCCACAAGCTTTGTTGCCCTTCTCTGGACACATTCACATCCTTCTTAAATTGTGGAGCCCAGAACTGCTCACAATGCTCCTGGTAAGGTGTTCCACCAATGCTGAAGCATGAGCTGGACCCTCTCCTCTCAATTAGCCCATTACTATGTAGCTAATTCTAGTGCAAACACAGGGCTACATGGAGGCTACCCTGTCTGCAAAACCCTGGATCAAAGATGAGCAAAATCACCCTAAGTCAGTGTCTTTGAGATGTGTGTTGCAATATCACAATCAGAACTACAGGACACGTAGAAATTACTTTCCATACTTTAAAGCACCATATGTGCTCTTTTGCTTTCAGTTCTTGCAGAGCTAATTCTACTTTTACTGGAAAAGAGAAAAAGGTTTCTCAGAGATTATTGCATTTCTGGCAAGTTTCTAACATGGGAATGAGTTGCATGTCTCATACTCAGAGTATGGATAAAATTTCCATAGTGAACTTTTACGCCATGTTTTACGCTGTTTTGGAAATTACTGTGCAGAATTACTACTAGTGACATTTGAAATAACTAACGTGATTTTAATTGCACTAAGAGTTTCACACAGAGCAGAGTTTCTCAAGCATTGCTACCATGGGATCCTTTGCAACCAAAGCCAGAGTTCTAAATATCTGTGGTATAGTTGTTCAATACTTGTCCTTCTGCAAGTCTTTCAGAAAAAGTGCATTAATACTATTTCTTTTCCCCTCAGCTGTAGTTGCTAATTCAGAAAGACAGTAATTTATTAACTTCTTCTTAGAAGGCATTTTTCACAACTGAACCAAAAGTGTGTTTTTTAAAAGTCTGCATATTTATTTCACTGTTGTTTAAACCTGGAAAAAGTATATTCTTTTTAAAAAGTTGATGCACACATACAGATAACAGGAAAGGGTATTCAAGTGAGGCAATGTTTAAGCACCCATTTTTTAGGGAGAATCAGAACTGGAATATCTTAACTCAGTTTACGCCCATCAGAGTTCTGTACAGAACAAAGAAAATGAAGAAATGTAAGTGATGCCCATAGAAACAGCATACATATGTTCTTTGAATATCTTGCTTTTCTTTCCAAACCATGTAGTTTCTTTGCCACACCATTAATTTCTGCACAACACCAAAAATAACAATGCCGACAGTGACTTTCTTTTGTATCACCTTGTAAAATATATAGGCTGGTTTATAATATCTCCACACCACCCTGAGAGCTCTGTTTGATTTTGCACAGAGCATTTGTCATTTAGCTTTGCTCTCTGTTACCAACAGTAGGAGCAGGAGCCAGTGTGCTGCATGGTTAAATTTTTAATGAACTAATTGGGAATTTACCCTGGGATAAAGGCAATTCAGTCCAAGCATTTGCATATTCAGTTCCTGGTAGACCCAGGCTATATTCACTTGAATTTGTAATTTAATATGCAATTCTTGTGCACAGCTCTGTGCAAATACCATATGTGACTAGTTGCCACAGCCTTCACCCAAAGCATCCACTAACCATGGCAACATGGGCATCAAATGTTGCATAAGCAACCTGACAAGGGTTGAATTTTTAAATTTGTACACACCATAATTTCAAAGCCAAATTCCTGCACATTTGGAGCTCTGGGGGGAAAAAAAATGAAATAAGTATTTTAAACCCACAGTTAGCATCTGGGTTTGGATGTTTTGGACCAAATGTTAGAGCCTGAGTTCCAAGAATTAAATGCCTCGATTCAAATTTAAATAACTAAATAAGTGGCCTAGTTATAAGTGTTGAGCACTGAGTGAATCTCTCCTGTTTACTCCAAGGGTTGAGGCACTCTGCTAACTCATAAGGATGGAAACAGGATACCCTGACAGCCCACCCTGTAGCACCCAAACATAGAGCATCTTTTAAAACTGAATTTTGATTTATCTCTGAGTGTATCTGTGACACAAAACTGAATGTGAATAGGCAGTGTCCATAAATGACACCTTCTGATGCAAAGCTGGGAGGATTCCTCATTGTCCCAGGATACCTCTTGAGGTGTCCCAGGGCACCTCAGCTGTGTGAATGCTGAAGTGCTTCAGACTGAATGCGGCACTGGGAGTTTTCTGGGTTCTGGTGTAGCTGTGTGATGCTCCTGGTGCTGCATGATGCTCCTGGTGCTCAGCTCAGAGCTTGCTGCTTCACTTGTCTCCAGCACCATCCTTGTGTAAGCAGAGATGACAGTTTATCCCAGTGCACATCAGTGGACCAGGATTGTCTGGGGGTGTTGGGGAGGCAAACTGTGTCATTGTTTTCCCTAGGGCACAATTCCTCCCTGAAAGGGCTGGAATGGAATTTACCTCTGCATGCCTTTTCTCACTTCTGATAATGAATTCCTCTACTGGAAGACAAGAGTCAAAATCCCCGTCTTCCTCTGCTCAGCACTTTGTCCAAGCCAAAAGCCTTTGCCCTCCAGGCAGCCATGGGAGCCATTCTGGTATTTTTATCTGTTAATTGAGCTTAGAATTGAGCTAGTGTGGCACATCTCTCCTAACCAAAAGGCTCAGCTGTTTAGAGATACTCAGCTGTGAGTAATGCCTTCAGCAGTCACAAAGGCTGAAATGCTGGGCTGCCCATCCTGTTAGTGAGTGCTCTCTAGTTGGCCAGATCCAGGCCTGGAGGGAGTAACTCCAAAAAAGCACAATGCTGTAAAAGATGGCATTTTTCTAGAAAGTCCTCCACTTTTGATTGCCAGTAAGAGCTGTGTTTTGACCTGGAAACCCACTTTTCACAGGAGGCTGCCTAAAGCTAGAAAAGGGGTTAGCATGGTGCAGGCTGGAAAATGAACCAAGCAAGATATAAAAATTCAGAGAAGCTGAATCAATGCATTTCTACTGCAGAAAACATTAGAGAGGCTAGAGGGAGTCCACGCTCCACTGCTTAGGAAATGAAGTGAGGCTGGGTTGGCTTTGAAACAATCTCTGTTGTCCTAGAAGGTACATGGAAATAATAAAGTGTGACCATGGGCAAGACCTGGCAGACACTTCAGCAGGCCATCTTGTGTTAACAGAGATGATGAAGGAGAGTCTCTTTAGACTCAGACATCACTTTCTGAAAGAGCTGGAGTTTTGAAAAAAGGTTTTCAGTGAATCCAAATACAGCAGAACCAGAAGAGAGGTAAACAGGGTCAAAAGTAGCAGGGGGAGAGACGGATATAACCTGCCCTTTCTGGGGATTTAGTTTGGCATTATAACCCTAGCAGTAATTTCTGCATCTCCATTAAAGATCACCACCACTCGTCTTAACCATAATGACCTATCTTATATTTTATATTGCTACCCATCAAGTCCTATCAGAGCTTCTGTCAGATCACACTGATAATGGCTTTAATATTCATGATGGATTTTAAGAAATGGCTGGCACATCTCCATTTCAGTGACAAGAAATCTGCTCAGGGCATACTTTCACATTTGGATATTTTTCATTTTATTATTTTCCTACTTTCTGCTGTTGTCTAAAGCAGAGAATCAATATCATGACACTCTCCTAGTGGAGGGTTTCTTGCAAAAAGAAGGGCTCTGGAGGACTCCCTGTTGTTGATCAAACCCTTGGTTTTCCTGCATTTCCCTGTTACATGGTTCATGAGTAGAACACAAAACCAAGTACCCCCTGTGCATTGCTCACACACACTGTGGTTCTGCTGTTTGCAATCTGCGTTGTTCAAAGTGTAGCTGTCACAGTGGTTCATCTATTAGCATCTCCTCTTTGATACACCTGAGACTACTTCATCAATTATATGTAAAATCAGGACAGAATCTGGCATCAGAAGCTAACCAAGAGAAGTATTTTGCATATCTTACCAATCTAGAGGTTAAAGAAAGTAGTTCTAAAATCTGATTGTACTAGAACACCTCCCTTTAGGGGGAGTTGAGGAGTGTAGGAGACCTTCCCATTAGTTCTCACAGATGAAATGAGTAATGTTTTCTGCTGGACTAAACCTCCTCACACTACATTATTTGACCTGAAAGATTCTTTTAGCATGATATTCAGTTTACACCTTAGGTGGCCATTTTTTTTTCAGTTACTGGAGTAACAGTTTAAGCAACTGTGCAACAAATGGCAATCAATCTGTTTTCTAAACCTAAGAAACCTTGTTTATGTTGGGGGTTTTTGTTGGTTTTTTGGGGGTTTATTTTATTTTATTTTCCCCTTTTTTTCCGTGAAAAAAACACCCTTTCAAGTGGGCTTGGTTCATATAGCCTGACTGGGGCCAGGTCCAGCCACAGCCCTTCTAAGCAGCCATGAAGGACAACAGAGTGGCAAGAGACAGGAAAATAGCCATGACCCTGCTATTTACTTTGACCATGCCAAAGATCTAGGTGGCCAGGCTGGCAAATACTGCTTCTCTGAAACGAAAGATATGGAGTGTTTGGATCATCTACAGCTGCTGCTTAATCTGGCTAACAGGAACCTGAAACTCCAGTACTTGTTGCTCTTTTCTCTCCTGTCTCAGTCCTGCTGGATTCCCCCAGAGCAGGAGGAGAAGATTCCAGCTTCCCACCCTTAAGCCAGCAGGACATAATGTTCAATTTTGCCTATGATGTTGAGATGCTTTTAGTGGCACTTACAGCAATCAGACATGAGAGATGGGCTAGTTTGCATTTTTATTCTATCAGAGGATATGTTTACACAGACAAGGGCAGGCAGATCTGACCTCCCTCTGCTATGTCTGATTCAAGCCAGCTCTGGCCCAGGAGCTCTGCAGCTGCAGGCAGCTGTGGCATCCCACTTCTTGGCAAACAGACACTCAGCAGTTGGAGGGAGCTGATCAATAACCACCTACCCAGCAACATGCAATTCCCGTCATCCCTGCAACTGGGATAGCAAATCCCACTGCACAGATGTGAGTTTTAATATCAGGGAGTATTTAACTTGAGCTAGTCAAATTCTGCTAGTCAGCAGTGAAGAAACCTTATTTTCCTTGGAAAAAATTCCATCTTGCACCTCTTGCTCAATGTATTCACTGGTTTTGGCCACATTGTTAACATTAATACTTTTGGATCACAGACCTCCTTTTACTTACACCTTCACACAGCATGTAGTATATTGAGAACCTTAGCATCTACTGTATCAGTGGGAGCCAAAGAATAGCTTATTTGATTAATGTGACTACTATGGGCTATTTCTTGTGAGTTATTCCATGTGATTATTTGCAAATCCCTGTTTACTGCTTGATATACTTGACCTAAATTCTGTAACACTCCAGTGCAAGAGACAGGAGAACATGCTAGCTTCAGATATATTAAGAAAATGTGTTCTCTTTCATTAAATATAAACAATACAGGCAGTAAAATACCTCTGTCTTATTTAATTTGTTTTAGGTTACTAGTCTTTAAAAATTTTATATTTCTAGATGGTGCAGATTTTTTAAAATTAAAAATGCATAAGATAATTACAGAACTTGTCTGGAGGATGCCAGAGGCACCAACAATTAGGCCTCTGGAAGTTGAGGTTTCAGCACTTAGAAATCCATGGGATACATAAGTTTGATTTGCAGATAATTTCAATAGCTGGGCATTAAAATGATTAATGGTGGAACAAACGGCCATGTGGGCTGACAGGACAGCGTACAAAGGTCAGGTGGCATCAAAAAAGACTGGTATGGAGCCTTACACAAGGAAAACCTGCAGTTCAAGCCCTCTGTCATTTGATCCTTCAGTTCCATCACCTGGTGGGCAGGTAGAGATGGAGTATAGGAGGCAGATCCTAACTCTTGATAGAGTGGCATTTTTCCTATTCATTTTGTGGCCAGGGGATATTTCTATTTACTCTGCTGAGTGACTCAGCCTGCAGCTAACATGGATTAGATGGATCACTCATCTGAGCTACTGTGTCAAAAAGATTTTGTTTTATGTGAGACTCCCTTAGTTTATGTACAGCAGGGATCCTTTGGAGTAAACTGGACCAAAATGTGGTGGGAAGAAGGACTCTTCAGTTCATGAGTTACAAGCTTGCATTTACCACAGAAGCCTTCCTAGGGCTCAGTAGAGTGAAGAGCCAACAGAAGCTCAATTCCTCCAGGTTGAGGTAGTGAGTTCAGGAAGAAACTTTTAAAATATTTCCCCTAGGCAGGGATGCACTAGCTACCCTCAGCTGCTAGCAGCCACTTACTAACTTCCAAGAGACATGAAGACAAACATTTGTTGTCCCCCAAATTTTGGAGGTGACATGAAGCACATGAGCCAAGAGACCTGCATAAAAGACAGAAAATCCAATTGTCTGAGAAACTCAGAGATTTGATCATGCTCTGTGGTATATCACTTAATATTACATGTCCTGTCAAATTGTTTCTCATAACTGACGACACACGTGAAATCATTAACATGCATTTCAAGTGAAAACTATTCCTTGAGTAAGGCAGTTTTTGGAGATCTAAGCCATGTCAGAAAGCAGCCAGTAGTTGTTGTATATTCATGAAAACCAAAGCATAAGACTCGGTGAAGTTTAGCCTGCCATATTCAGACCTAACATTTGCTAAAATATTTTTTAATAAGTTGCATTGCTTAACCTACTCTATGAATAAAGAGGTTTCTCTAATTCTTCTCAAATTGGATGATTAGAAAAGACTGAGTATTCATCAAATTGAAAAATGATTTAACGAGATGAAGCTTTAGATCCCACACATTAGAAACTTATTCATAGTTTTAGAAAATGGTACAACTCTTGCAAATTTAGATATAGACAAAACTCAACACTGGAATGTAGCTAAAAGGAGACCCATGTCACTTAAAACCAGTAAAGTGAAGATATTCATGTTTTTAAGATCGCTTCCTAATGCTCTTTCTTCAAGTCCGTAAGAATTCTTCTCATAAACATGTCCATTTTTGTGCAAATTCACACTAATCTGTTGGACATGCAGATGGACAATCCACTCTAGTAGCTGTAAAACCAAGAGCATTCCCTTCAGATTTGTTATGATACTGACTCTAGAAAGTGTTCTTCTTCTAGATATGCCAAATAATCTTTGCATTCAGAAGAAATGACCCAGGAATCAGGAAGATTCAACATGAACCCTACTGAAATTCTTTATCAATAAAGCTCTCTATATATGTTAGAGCTGAGAATGATTTGCATGCTGTTACTTGGATTTTTCCTCAAATGTCAGTCATACCCTTAGTGTCATTAATGAAGAGCTGATATTTCCATTTGAATCTTTTCTTCTGGGCATAATCTAAAGAATACACAAGGAAATCTATAATACCCATCCCACACCCCTTCATACATCTTTCAGCAAGACATAAAACATTGAAGTGCATTAATACTGCTCTAACTAATTTTTTTGTTTGGTTTGGTTTGGTTTTTAACATAAGACTAAAGTCTAGGAAGAAATAAAGCTCTTAGAAAGGCTGTGTCTAACACGGACAGGTTTGACACAAGTTCATCACATAACATTGACTTCTGGGGGGATTTTATAATACACATAATTTTCTTGTCATCCACAATGATCCCCTGGACAGGAATTGCTTTAATGCTGATGAGGATGATAAAGCACTGAAGTATTTTTAAGTTACTCTGAAACTTAGATTCTTTCACATTCTTGTAAGAAGAAAAATGTAGAATGTAGTTTTTCTGTAGAACTGCAAATGCTGTTCTTATAATTCTTTTTTCTCCTTAGGACTTCTGTGCAAGAAGAATAGAAGGTAGGCAGAATAGAATCAGTAGAATTTCTTTGTTAAAGTATCTAAGTAATTGATATTTTTTCTTGTGAAAGATGTGGTAATTTTATCTTTATGGCTCAAACACTTTTTCAGTCAGCCTTTGCATCTTTGAAATAATTTCCATTTACTGTCCAATACAGATCAGACCACTGCTACAGTCCATCTGTTCTGAAACTGCTCTTCCACTGGGATAAGACTTGCTGTTATGATTTTGAAGCTTCAGACACAGAAATAAGCCCTCCATCCTTCTCTAAATATAACACTGTTTTTCTGTAATCACTTCGTTATTCTGTGTGTCAAAGATAAGAAACACGAGCCAAGCTTTGGTCATCCTGCTGCCAACTAGCACTTAAAATTTCATAGATGGCCTATGCCATGCTAATCGTGAGCTTAGCATGGATGTCAGACAGAAAGAGGTAATGTGCAGGAGTTGCCAAGTCTCATTCTGAGTGCTAAACCAGTCAGGCTGTAACTGCTGAACACAGATTCAAAAGCAATCAAACTAGGTGAGTCTTGGGAAAAGAGACCTTGGACTTCTCACTAGATGAAAAGCCAACTAATGCCATCTGAAACTGATCTGGAAGGCTGCTGCAAGGTGACTGCCTTCACCTTAATTTCTTTTAAATCTCCTGGGGAGAAAAAAAAATCCTAAATTCTCCAGATAACAGTAGGACTGGTGTAATGCACAAATACAGATTTCATGTATTTGCAATGCCCAAACAAAGCAGCAAATGTAACTTTGCTAATCTTCCCTTCCTAATTTTTCCTCTAATGAAAATGTGGGGACAGCCTTGTTGCACGTTTCCAGATCATGCTTCCAGCCCAGCTGTGAGCAATACAGCTGTCTACTCCCACAGCACAGCAGAGTGATAATTTAATGGGAAGATCAAAGTGAAGATTTCATGGGTCATTCATGTAATTCTCAATCATATCAAAAGCACTTGTAAAATAGAGTCAAAAGTGATACATTTAGAAGTGAAGATAAATTAAGAATTGTGGTCTCCCTAACCAGGCCCATGTTTTCAACAAAGAGAATTAAACAGTTGCTGCAGGATGACACAATGCCATAGTTCTCAGACTGATCCCTAAAGAAGAGTATGGGTGATTAAAAAACTAAAGATTAGCTCAGTCCTCACATTCCTTAAATATCCAGTGTACAAAAGCAAACCACCTAATGATAGCTTCAGGAAAGAAAATAGTTGAGACATGCCAGTACTGCAAAGATGCCTTTCACAAGATCTTGACAATAATAAAGAATCTATCACCCACAGAAAAATTAAAAACTTTAGAAAATATTTGAGAATTAAACTGCAGCTATGGAAACTGTCTCTATGAGTTATTATCAGCTTAATAACCTAATGTTTTATCACCATGCCCTAAACATGGAGTATAGCTTCAATAAAATCTCAGTTCAGTACAATTAGTGAATGTGTGTTCAGTCATATTATATATGTTCTGTAACCAAAGACGATATTTTACCTAATACACACTGTCCCTAGATTTACTGATTAGTAACTTATGAATAAAAAATTCCCTATTATAGATATAATTTTTCTTTGAGAACTATTAGATTATTTTATTTTTATTAATTTCTCTCTGTGTGTCTTCAGGAATGAACACAAGAGACAAATTATGGATTCCCCATCCCTGGCAGCATTCAAGGCCAAACTGGATGGGGCTCTGAGCAACCTGATCTAGTGGAAGGTTCCCAGGCCATGGCAGAGGGGTTGAACCTAGATGATCTTTAAGGTTCCTTCCAGCCAAAGCCTTTCTATGATTCTATGATATTAAAAAAAATTGTGTTGGAGACAGCTTATAGGTAATGGTGCCCATAAGAAGCTTTTTTCTCATCTTCTCTACATAAAAGAAAGAGATCAGCTGATACTCAGAGATATGCAAGTTTGCATCCCTTTCCAATTTCCTTATGTGTATTATTTGAATTTTGAGATGAAAGATACTTAGATATTGTTCAGAGAAAGCACTCCTTCGAAAAGAAAACTTGCTATGTAATGGTGGCACAAGACAGAACAAAAATTAAAGCTGATTCTAAAGAACTGAGCATTATATCACCCTGACATTATTGAATAATCCCATAAAGTATGAGATGCTGAAGACAATGGGGTCATCAAATTGGAGGAGACAAAAACTTCACACTATATGCATCTTGGCCTCCATTGTGAAAAATGGACTTGCAAAACAGAACACCAACATTCCCAACTAACTGGTATTTCTATTTTTATGTCACTTTTATGATCTTATTACTGGATAACTAGAAATGTATTTTCTAGTTATGTAAACCTTACAGCAGTGCTTAGATATGCTCTGTTTATTTGCTTATCTCGGGCAGGATGCATAGTCTACAATGTAGATTAAAGGCTTTAAGCATTTAAAAGAAGTAAATAAGATGCTTGTAAGGGTTTGGTTTTGTCCTAAAGATTGCATAAAATAAAATTTAGAGAAAAACGAAAGAGCTTTTTACAAGCAAAGAATTTTGTACAATCAAATTATTGCACATCTTGAAATTTAGACACTTCCTTCCCTGCTGTATTATTTACATTGATATTAGAAGCTATTTTAACCAGCGCTAACATATCAATGTAAGGAAAATATCTGTGAAAGAGAAAAAAGACAAGGACATAAATTAAAATTTTCACCTCTTGCTTCACTGGTGACTAGAAAAATCAATGCCTTTTGGTTTTGCTGATCCATTGCTGCTGAGTCATACTCCTAAAATAAGAGTCATTTCCTTCCTGTTTGTTCTAGAAACTTCAAAATTGCCTCTTAGCCACAAATCACAAATCATAGAGTCACCTCGGCCATTTAAGAGATCTTCAGAGTGATTGCAATAATCAGGCAAACTTTATAATGAAGTACAGCTGGAATGAGCACTCACACAGTTGCACTGCAGAATTTTCCACTGGGACACAACATCCTCCCTTACTGTAGGTTTTGTAGTAGCCAAGTGACAACAGACTTGATCATGTTATCTTCCTTGCCAACAGTTCTCCTGTCTTCTCCTGTCTCTCTTTAGACAGATCATGCTGTCTAAAGATCTATGAAGACCCACACGAGACGCCTGAAGCCTGTGGGGTGCGTGGCCATACCGCCTCTTTTGACTCCACAAAATGACATCCAACAACTTATTAATTTATCAGGTTTGTGCCTTTGCTCCTCCCTTGACTTTTGTGGCCTGAATGGATCATTGCTTCCACAAAAAAAAAGGTATAAAACATGTAGATGTGGTGCTTAGAGACATGGCTTAGTGGTGGACCTGGCAGAGTTGGATTAATGGTTGGACTCAATGATCTCAAAGATCCTTTCCAACTTTAAGAATTCTGTGATTCTATTCTGTCCATGCATCTACACCAAGCCTCATGGTAGGAGGCCTTTATATCCTGCTATATGTTAGGAAGATTCATTATGCTGTAGTTGCGGGATTATTTATATCTCTGTCCCCTTTTTTAGTATCTCCAAGTATGCTCACCTCAGGTCTTGGCCTATTAAACTCTAACTTGAGGTTAATAACTTCTATATCAGCTTATTTCACTCTCCTGATCCAACTGGTTTATCTTACTTTACATTCTTCCCTTGAGAAGTTTGAAGCAAATGGAATTTACAGTTGCTAAACTCCTTTGTATGTGTGTGCATATATATATAGATATATATATATACACACATAAATATTTATAATCTCAAATGATAATAAAATAATTTATAACACTACTTTATACATGTACATACGAACATTTTTAGCTGGATGAAAAATATTTAAAAAGGAAAAAAAAAAAAGATTTTTCAGTGAGCTGACACAAACATTTCTCCTACTGAGTTTCCTGCCTGTCTGTACGATCACCATGTGTCACCCACAGTGGGGTGTGTGGGGGTGCCAATAAACAGCCTGTGTAAGAGGTGGAAATCCAGGAAGAGGAAGGTGGCTGCTTTCTGTGGGTATATTTGTGTGACTGTGAGTAAGTGTGAGCAGGCGTGTGTGTGTGTGTTTGTGTAAGTTTAAGACTTTAAAGAAACTGCTGTAGAAAGGTGTGGAGAATTTTTTAGGAATTTCTAGGTGTATAGTACTGCTTTCTGCTGAGAGAGATCCTAAACATGTAATTTACTGCTTGCCAGTTAATTAAAAACCATTAATAGATCAATACACCACTTCAATCCTGATTTGATTTATTATATGTACATGGAGCAGTTATGACTTCTGACAGTGGTGACCAAGACAAGACTATCTTTCTCAGGCAGCTACCAAGCTTACTCCTTGTGTTTGACTGGTGGAGTTTCCTTCACCATAAAACAATCCTGTAAAATCCCACATCGCTTCTTTCTCACTCTTTGTCTGCTGCATCAACTGTTTCTAAACATCTTGGTTTTGGAAAATCTCTAGAGTCCCATCACACCCAACCAACAGCCCCCTGAGGACCCCTACTTGGTCTGGAGAGGTAGGTGAGAATCATGTTAACTTATTGTTTTCCCATTTGTACCTGGACGACACCTTGTTGGGTAACACAACATATTTATACTGTTAATGCAATTACCAAAATAACCAGGGAAACATATGGTACTCATAAATTATTGCAGGAAAGTCCTATATCTGTCACATGCAGTCAGTAAGCAAGTTCCAGGGAAAGGCAACTGTCTCCTGAGTTACTGGATTCTCACAGAGAAGGTGTTTCGACTTATTCATTGAGCATACAGATTGAAATCTCTTTCAAAATTGCAAGACTGTGCATACTTCCCAGACCTTTTTAGCATGTGTCACTACTCACTTCCCTTCCTTTCTGCTCCTTATCCACCCATATCCATGTAGGCTGGCAGCCTTTAAACAATGTATCTAGTGGAGATATTTGATCCAAATCCTAGTTCCAAGTAAAATTATTGAGACGCTTACCGTGTGGATTTTAGGAATTCCATACCAGCTGCTCTTCTCTTCTGATCTGTTTGTAGTGCTCTGAATTGCTAACATAGACCCAGGACTGGCTCAGTTTTGCAGCGATGACCCCAAGCTCTCTAACAAGCTAATGCTGCATAGCAATTTCTGATACCAGTAATATTATATGGCTTTAGTAACATGTCATGCTTTTGTTAAAAGTAGCTCCTGGAAATGTCTGATTTTTGGAGGCATTTAGGCTTTCAGCCAACAAAGGACATATTTTCTAGGGCTTCTGATTAAAGGGAAAAGCTTGAAAATGTGACATGAAAGTATCCTAACAACCCTTAGCTAGCATGCAAATGGAATAATCTAAAAGTCTAATGTTTCAAAAGGCTCTTGTTTTGATTCTGAGGGTAAATGTATGATTTTGATTGCTTGTGATCAGGACTGCACACTAAGTACAATGAAAGCGATGATACATAAGAACTCCTAATGGACAAAGTAAACACATTTAATTATACCAAAAAAAGAAAAAAAAGTTTTGCTGTCTTTCCACCTAGCTTTTAATAACCACAGGTGAAAATAAGCAGTAGGTACATCTTTGTATCTACATTGAATTTTTCAGGCTGCTTTGGTTTTTTTTAAAAAGAACTTCTGGAGGGAAGAAAATAAAAGTGATAAGTGCTAGTTCTTGCCCTGGCACTGGCTGAATGAAGAAAGAAATCTGCTGATGTCCCAAGGAGCAAAGTGACTGCCAAAGGCTCCTGATGCACTCTCTGATAGGCATGAAGACACTGTTGAAAAGCCTCACAAATAACAAAACAAAATATTGTGCTTCCAAGTGAGAGCAGAACACTGTTGTGCAAAGACCAGGCATACCTGCAGCACAAGAATAGGCTCTGAAAAACCCCTTGGCATGGCCTCCATTCCTTGTAGCTACTGATTCCCAGGGACCAGACCCTTCATAAGCCTGTGTTGGTTGCACAGACCTGCAGCAGCAGGACCTGAGAAGGGCAATATCCTGGGGAGCCAGGAGCTCCCTGCTTGCCCTTCCCATGCCAAGGTGTGATGGGGTCACCTTGCATTACCTCTGTGGAGTGGATGCTTCAGACCTGGAAATCAGCACCAAGAGGAGAGCAGGCTCCCTGTGATGCTGCTGTGTGTGCTGCACATCCACACAAGGACCAAGGGCAATCTGGCTGGTTGCTACTTTACAGCATTGCTAGTATTCCTCTATCGCATCAGCATCTTCTTAAGCCTGTGGCTATTAGTTTTTTGGCTTAATTATCACTTCAGCATTGTTTAATCTTCTTGAATACTTGATCTCCAGAAATAAACAGCTTGCAACAGAAAAATGTCTATCAAGGTTTTATATTCATATATTCATATCCTTCTTGCCACATTTTATTAATGTGTTTATTTTAATAGATAAGATCCAGCTTACAAAACCAAATTATAACACACATTACCATGCTCAAAATTCAAATATTGACGTGTCCTGATCTTATCATGTAGAGAGTTCATTCAATACTCTTAGTTAAATGCTTTCTCTCATTTAAAAAAACAACTGGATTTGAGAAAGACTGAAAACTCAAAATAATTCTAAATAGTCAATGAACTGTAACAAATAATAGTTTGCAGTCAATCTGGCATTTATTCTCTGACTTCTCTTCCGCCTACAATCTTTTGCCTCAAAAAAGTAAAATTATTAACAGCAAATTACTTTTTTTATATTTTAGTTCCACTCGTAAATTAGCATTTGGCACTTTCTTATACTGCATTTTAGAACAGTGTTGCAATGTAATATTAAACTGTAGCTGTAGCATGAAATGGGGGCTGGGTTTGGAGGATCCCAATTTCCCCATCTCTTAGTAATTTTCATCCTAGACTTTCACAGTTTAAAGGCAAAGGAAAGAGCACTGTTTTCCTCCTACTGTCCGTTTTGAAGACCAAACCAGCAAACAAAAATTCACATCAAATTCCTTGAGCTTAAAGCTAGAGAATCACTTTAACTCGGCAAAACAAGGTTACAACTGCACCTGTTAACTACCAAATGGTTAAGTATGAAGAAAACTTTGAAGACTCTGGCAGACTTGTTGGCTGTGCAGTGGTAACAGCAAATCCAAGCTGTCCCTGTCCATAGGGACATATGAAACAGAATCATTTTGACCTCACTAGCATAATGTGTGAATATATTGATCCTCACCATACTGTGTGAGGTAAGGAGCTACTGATGTTTCTGTTTCATAGGTCGGGAAGACAAGTACCAAGAAGTCAAGTAACTTGGTCAAGACAAAACAAGAAGCAGGTAGCACCTGCTAAGTCCTGCACTCTTGACCTAACCCCATACGCCAGATATGGGATATCAGAGAGCCCATTGTCCTCTCTGTCCTATAGAACTGGATAAAACAATCAAGTAATACAGGACCTCGAACAAGGTGATGGGGCTTACTGTTATATCTCTGTTCATGTGTGGGGTTTTTATGGATGGCATAGAGAAGGAACCATAGTATATATATATTTTCTGTGAACAGCATGGTTAGCATCAGACAAACACAACTGCTGAGAGATCCTGAGCTATTCTTACTTACAATATTTCTGACGAAAAGCAAACAGTTTAGTACCTGTAATTTTGCTTATTCACTCTCCTGCCTTATGTAAAAAATCATCAAATATCTCAAGTAGGAAGAGACCCATAAGGATCAAATCCTGCCCCTTGCAGGACTACCTAAAAGTAAACCTATGACTAAGAGCATCATCAGGTTGCTCTTTGACCTCTGACAGGTATAGTACCATGCCCACTTCCCTGAGAAGCCTGTTCCAGTGACTGACCAACCACTCAGTGAAGAAACTTTCCCTAATATCCAGTCTTAAACATGACACAGCTTTATTCCTTTTCCTCGTGTCCTACTGCTGGTCCCAGTAAGAGAGAAGACCAGCACCTTCTCCTCCTTTGTTGCCACCCTTATGGATGTTGCAGACTGCAATGAAGTTACCCCTTAGCCTTCTCCAATGTAAACAAATCATGACCTCAGCCATTCCTTATGTGTCTTGCCCTCATGACCCTTCACCATCTTGGTCACTCTCCTCAAGATACTCTCCAATAGTTTTATATATTTCTTATGTTGTGGTGCCCAAAACTGCTCCCAGCACTTGAGGCGAGGCCATCCCAGTGCAGAGCAGAGCAGGACAATCCCCTTCTTCGACTGGCCAGTGATGCTGATACACCCCAGGACATGGTTGGTCCTTTTGGCTGCCAGGGCATACTTGATTCATATTCAATTTGCCATCAATCCAAACCCCCAGATGTCTTTCTGTAGGGCTGTTCTTAATTTCAAATGGTTGGAGATTGCCCAATTCTCTGGTATATCCAGATCTCTCTGTAAGACCTCTCTACCTTGACTGGTCCCCAAGGTTTCTCCTAATTTCATGTCACTGGCAAATTTACTTAATGTACATTCAACTCCTGCATCCAGGTAATTTATTGAAACATTAAAGAGCACTGGCTTGAAAATTGAACCCTGGGGAACCCCACTGGTGACTGGTCACCAGCCTGATGTAAACCCATTTACTGTAACTCTTTGAGCCCAACCCATCACCCATATAGATCCCTGCTTCTTAGTCTTACATGTTGCTTCTTATTCTTTGCTGTTAAGCAGATATTTAGAGTGCATTCCCTTGCTTTTCATGAATCTCTGAAAGCTAAATCACTTTTGAGAAACTTAGATTAACATTGCAAATAGAAAAAAATTTGCTTTCATTGAAAATAGACTTTTTGTCAAGGGTGTGCTTCTCCTAACATATTTGTGTCCACAAATGCTATTATCTGCTGAAAGAACTACTTTTTCTGTTCTATCACTTCACTGATCTTCTGACCTTCCAGGTTTACTCAGCACTTACTCCTCTAAGATTCACCCATGGGAATTAATAACATTCAACCTGATCCAGAGTTATCCAGATGCTCTTTACATCCCTGGGATGTGTCACACAAAAGATGCAAACCTACATAAACCTTCATCAGCAGAATCCTTGCTGGCAGAAGGATAGAGCTGCTAATAATACAGCAACAGGTCACAGTGAGAGATCATTGCAATGCAAACACGTTCTGAGAAGTGATTTCAGCCATCTGAGGAACACGCTGATAGTCAGCGCTCATGCTACTCTTGAAAAGGCAAAGTGCAGTTGTGAATTCCCAGCAGATTTCTAATAGATGTTTAAATTATTTTATTCCAGGGCTTTGGCAAGATGTTCCTCCTTTCTTAATAATAGTTCAGCAAAGTAGAAACTAGCAAGGCTAGCAAGAAAATTAATTGGAGTTTGCTGTTTTTTCTATATCTCTTTTTCCCCCTAATAAATCAGTGATCCTTCCAGGGTTTTTCTGGTCCTTCACAGATCAGATTGTCATTACAGCAATGGTACTTGATCTGCATGCTGTTTTCAACATTCACATTATATTTGAAAATGGCAATCAGACCTTTGATTGAATTCTCGCTGTAAAAATACAATTTAAAAATAGTCTCTCTGAAAGGAAAACAAGACTTTAGAGACTAATAAAAACATGTCTTCTGTAAGTCACTGAGTTATTGACTAAAATGAAGGAGGAGGGTAAATGGGGTATTAGTCAATTATAGACTAACTGTGAACCTCCAACATGAAGTCTTGGGAAGGTAATCGCAGTCCTATAAAACACTCAGCAAGACAGTTCTAGAGAATTGAGCAGTACTAATGCCACTGGCAAGACCTTATAAAAGAGTCTGAATACAATGGTTTTAATCTCTCTTCAAACAAGAGTTTCAAATTGGAAACTTGCAGCGAAAGTAAAAGTTGAGGGAAAAAAAGGCATTATCTGACTATGAATCATTCAGTTTGGAAATTAGATTTCTAACTGTAATAGCAGAATGAACACTTTATCTCACTGGAGGACTGGGAGCAAGAAATCAAACATAACAGGATAGAGTTAGCTAAATAATGATACAGATTCTGTGTTTACATTCATAATGAAACATTAAAGCGAGGCAGAGACTGCTCCTGAAAACCAAGTGGTACAAACTGGCTAGTGATCATGTTTGGGCATAATCTCTTCCTGCAGTTTCATGATGGAAAAAAATAGCTGGATTGGTGTGAACAGAGATGAGCAGAAAGCTAATAGCTGCCTTTTAGAGATACAGATGTATATTACTAGAGTCCATCTTTCAGTGTTCCTCCTTGACATCTGTCCTGCTTACAGTATACCTCTCTAATCACAACTTCCCCTCCCCACAAGGGAAATGCTGCTCCTTTTTTCATCTTTTGAAATTGAATTTGCAGCACTGAAGTTGTTTCACATACTTTACAAGAGCATGAACACTTTTGGAAAGATGCTGAGCATAGTGACTGGATTTCTGACGGTGGCAGATCTCTTCTGCTCAGTGCTTCAAACCGTGCATGGTTTTAAGATGGGAAGGTATGGGCAGTGTGTGATGTGGAGGGTAAAAGCTGACCAGACAGAAAGGATGGAGCAAAATTACACACAGAACCATCAGCTCTGCTCTTGAGACAGACCTGCCTCTGTTCACACAAAGATAAACCTATTTTTCAAAGCTGAATTCCTTGAAAAATTCCTACTTCTCTGTAAAAGGAGAATACTGTAGAGGAGCAATGTGAAAAGATGAAAGGAATGCACCAGCTTGAATTGTTGTGCTGTACTGAGGCTTAGAGCGGCTCTTCAAATTGTCATCCTCTTCTATTACTTTTCAAAATATCACTTCAAAATAACGAGTGTGTAAGAATCCTGTTTGAGGATTAGGGCCTCCTGGTGCTGCACAGACACATTTAGAGACACAGACTGTGTCTGCATGGGCATATGGCTAAAGCAAACTGAAAGGTTTCTCCTTGTAGTGCAGTAAGTTACACTCGACATATAATACAAATTATGTTTGTCACTTGAAAAAGAGTAACAGTTTCAGTTCTGTCTTTGTCATTCAAAAATATTGACAGCTTTAAAGCTTTGTATTATCTTTAAGCAGTCATGCTGAAATTAAATGCCAAAATAAGCCATGTACTTGCCAGTCGATGTGGAGCTCTGAAACGTGCTAGCTGGTTTGTGGGAGGAGAGAGGATTTCGTCCTCAGGGAAAGGAGATTTTCTGTGCTACAGAAGTGGCTCTGTGGCACATTCCTCTCTGCCTAAACAATGTGACTCATCTGCTCTCAGTCTGGAGCTCTGCAAATTATGGTATTGTAAAAACATGCAAAGTTCACATTAAGTTCACAAAGCTACAAAAATAAGCTGTTGCCCGAGCAATGGATGATCCAGCAAGCAGAGCTCTGTGCTGGCATTCAGCACTCCTAAATCCTGCTCTTGAACATGCTACTGATTTTTTGCGTGCCTTAGAAAAACTGCATTCTCTCTTAAATCTCTTTTCCTTCCCTGCCCTTGTCTTGTTAAACTCTCCATGCATCTCGAAGGTGAAGTCTGTGCTAGCCATCAATACTAATGATTACTTTTCAAAACTCATCATCTCTTTAAATACTATCTTCTCTTTGACCATGACAGACCCTAACTTGGCCTGTTCAAATCCATTCTAAATGCTGTCATAAGATCCTTTTTCCAGCTCATCAATTGGACCTCATTATCCTTCTTTTCACATTCCCAGCATGGGCTTCCACTTCCTTGCTGCATTTAATAGAGGCTTGTCAACACTGTCAACACTCTCCATGTGCTGTCCTCAGCCATTACCTCAAATTCAGCCGCACAGGGAGATTCTCCCTCTGAACAGCCATTTCCAAACATCCAGATAATCCTTCTGTGCCTTTTCTCACACTGTATGTAATGCTAGGGGAAAAGTTTCCTTTATAGAAGCAAATCAGTTCATTCTTTTTTCTCCTAAACACTCAAAAAAAAAAATTCGTTCCCCACTATATATTAAGAAAACAACCAAACCTCCCAGTTTTGCCTCCTTGTGTGCTGGTTCCTCTGCCTAGCCAGCATCATCTTCTTGTTTTCTTTTGCTATACACTTGCCTCTTTTTGTTTTCCCAGACTTTGCACCTCAATTGTAAGGTCTTTGGCACTGAGACAGCCTTCTGATCTGTGCTTGGACTGTGCTCTTCTGATGCCTGTGTCAAGCTCCCTGGGTGTTATGGCAATAGGAGCAGCAAAGCCTTGAATGACAACTTGGTTTAAGCATCACAGCAGAGGAACAAGAGAGTGAGAGCCGAGAATCTCCAGGTGCGTTTTCCTTTTTTCAGCCCATTCTAGTGTGCAACTGAATTAGCTAAAGAATAAAGCAACAGCAAGTAATGAGAGTTTACAGTAAGAGCTTGAACCTTTCTCTGAACTCTGACACCTCCTCATGGTAGTTTCTGAGAAAGTCTAACCTTTTCCAGTCCTTCCAGATGTGCTTGCACAGCTGGCTCAATGCAGTGGGGAATTAGGCCCATACTGTGACATATTACCAATCACTTCACTATGCTGAAGGACTTTAAGCATGCAGCACTTGATTTCAGGATGTCTAGTCCAAATCTTGATGTTTACAAAGTACCAAGAACTGCTGCCAAATAAACAGAAAACATGTATAAATCATACTAGTGGAGACAAGGATGAATATGTGGTGAAGGCACTGGACTGGATTCAGTAATTAATCCAAATAATCATCAGGCATTGTGTTCCAAAGCATTTTCTTTTCACACAGACCTCCTGCAACTGCGACCAAATTACTCATTATTTGGCCCTAAGAAAATCAGAAAAGTTCTTACAGATGTCCGTGGAGCCTGACTAGTTATTCTAGTTGTCGCTGTCTGCTCCATGCACTGTGACTCACACAGTTTTTATAGGGACAGTCACTTTTGCATATCTGCTCAGCTCAACAACTGGCCATACAAAGAAGTGCATATTGCTGAAGTAACAATAGCCTTCTAGCATTTAGTAGAAAATACTCAGTGGGAAACATAGAAATGGATTCTGAATGAAGATTTTAGTCTGGTTTTGTGTGAATTGTGCCTGGCAGTATTTCTTACTCACGCACTGCTCTTGCTGATGGTGTATCTACACACTTTGGTAAGGATTTCTGTTCCACAAAATTTTCGAGGACTAAGCTCTCGTTCTTCAACACACCAAGGATTGTAAAAAAATGTATTAGAAAGGAGTCATAGCGGACAAAGTATTTGGATTATTACTAATGCTACAGTATCTCTGGAAGTTTTGCAAATTACTAAGTGTTGAAATGTGTGACCCTCCGACTGATTCCCTCTAACCACTTTGTTAAGCTTCACGCAGCTTAAAAGAATTGTGCTGTAACACTTCTGGTAGGTACTTCCTGGTGACATCAATATTCTTTTGAATCAAAATTAAATTATGCACTTACTGGAAGTTAATATCCCTGAAATTAATTTCAAAAGTCAATTTAGTATACATGGTATTTCAAACAGCCATAGCAGTGTCATTGCTTAAAAAAAGGCCCAACCCCCCCACAAATCTATGTCTGCAATGTTTTTTCAGCTTCTGGTTAATAAAACCTTGATTAGGAGGATTCAGACAGTATGTCTAGAAAGGCAAATTCACAAGAAGTAAAATCAGTTTATAAAAGCTTTTTTTTTTTTTGCAGTTTTCTGATACGGAAACCTATAACATACTTCTGGCCTTTTTTCAAAATAAAACTAAGACCTTGCATGGAGAGAGATTGTTATCTGTAGTGTACCATTTAAGCACAACCACCTTCATTTTTTGCAGTAATTAAATTTCTTAAATCTATCATTTTCTCCAGGGTTACTATACAGCCTTCCTAATGCAGAGTTCTCTGCCTTTGATCATTAAGAGAAAAGGAGTGACAGCAATACTGCCAGGGAACAGTAGCTGCCTGTATGTCTCTTGATAGGTTTAGTCTTTCCAAATAGTGTTTAAAACTATTTTCCAAGTGAAGTCACAAAGACAACAAAGTACTAGACATAGTTACTATTATAAAACCAACACCACAAGAAAGTGTCTTTCAGTAGCATTAGTAAATGAAAGATTAACACCTATGCACCAGTTGCACCTTTGAAAACCTCTCCAAATGTCTCCGCTTGCATTCAGCTGTGCAACAAGTCCTGGGGCAGGGTGGAAGAGGTGAGTTTCACAATACATTTCTTTCCCAAATCTGGAAGAGGCAATGATAGTTAATGTCTATTTGGAGAAACCAATAACAGACAGTCCTCAGAAAGGGTAAGGACTCATACCACAGCTGAACACAGGATTTGGTTAAGTAATTGAAATCCTCTGCATGAGGCTCCAGTTACCATCCTCTGCTGTTTTCCCATGACACAGGCAACGTGTGTGCAGTAGTGCCCAGGAATTCAGCCTAGGGCAAGCACTGAGAATCTGTGAGTGCTTATTGTGTTCTCACTGCTTGTGTTTTACAACACATTAGAGAAGGAACATAAGAAGGGAACCTTGCTCTAATATCCAGTGCTTCTGTCACGCCTCATAACAGACCTGCTACAAGTCTGTAGCACAAGGCAACTTCCATGGCTGCAGATAGAGCTACCTTTGCTTTCTGTTCCCAGGACACTCTGCAAGGGTAAGTCTCCTCCAGACACCTCTGGGCATTGCAAATGCCCTCAGCAGCACACAGAACCTGGACAGAAGCTCTACAGCCCTATATTATATGGAAAAGAAAAATCATCTAAATTAATTAAATTTAAAATGTGTATGCTAATATTCTCCTAAGGATGCACTGTTGCTCTGTGCCACATATCCCTTACGTAAGTATTATACAAGAATGCTAAAATTGCTTTGTATTTACCGGAAGGAGCAGAAATTATTCACAGTGTTAGTGTGTAACTTCCTCACTTCCTTTTTCTTTGTATGGTCTTACAAACCCGGCTCTTCAAGACAAGAGTAACAAGCTGTGGTTGAAGACTAGCTGGACTATATGAAAAGAGTTTCAATACTTCTCTTCAACATTTTTTCACTACTTAAACAAAACAGCTGTTTGAAAACATATTCATTTTTAGTGATCTTTTCAGGAGAAGAGATAAACTTGGAAGACCATAAAAAAATTAATGCATTTATACTAGAATATACAGTTATGTTCAAAACAGTAATGATTTAAAAAGAGCTGGAAATTCCAAGTGGTGACTAAAGTGGAAAATCTCACTTTTTTTCCCCTCACTTCAACATGATTGTTATATTCAGGCACACCAGCAAAGAAAGAGTGTTTTCTCAGCTGTGGAGTCTATCCATTGGCAAACTGCGCATTTACAAACATAATTACAGTTCCCAGTACTGCTATCCCTCACATTACATCAAGTTTCAAAGTTTCTCCTTCAAGAGACTGCTAATTCCCTTCTCTTCTCAAGTCCTGCTCTCATGGTCCCTTCCCTTCTCACCACTGCTCCCTCATGCCACCTGCTCTTATACAGTTTCTTCCTCTACACACAGCCTATTTTGTCTCCTTGTACCTCCCTGTACCATGGCACCTTCCATTCATGCTTAGCTCAGCTCTCTTGCTATGGGACTTTCCCCCAGTTCCCTCCTAAACCCTGCTCCTAAAAATATTTCTAGTGAATACAGTCTCAGGAAAAAGCACTGTCCTGTCCAATTCACAGAAGACATAGTTCTGTAGTCATAGAATCACAGAATCATAGAATCATAGAATGGTTTGTGTTGGAAGGCACCTTAAAGATTACCTACCATGGGCAAGGATGTCACCCACTTGACCAGGTTGCTCAGGGCCCCATCCAACCTCGCTTTGAAGACTTCCAGGGATGTGAAACACTACAGTTTCGTATCTTGCAAGTCTTTTAACTGGGTTCTGTTGTAAAATCTTTCATCCCAAGACCTGGGTAAGATGGTGAATGTCATGAGCAGAGGCATTCCAGCCTTTATGTGATAACATTCTAGAAAGAGATTCTTCCTATGTCTACATATTCTATTGAAGAGGAAGCATTGCCTGTGCTCTGCTCAGCACTGTGACTGTGCCAAGTCCTTCATGCATCCTCAGCACTCATACATATAGCTATCCAAACAGCTTTGGGGGAAGAAGAACACTGTCTTTTCCTTCACATAATATATCATGAAAACTCAGTGACCAAATTAAATAATAAGTGGACAAGTCAAAAAAAGTAATCTTTAAACTCTTATTAAGAAAGTGTGGACACAAAAGGATAATGAAGGGAACCATTGCAGGGCTCTAATACTGGGAATTTTTTCACACTACTAAACCTAGGGGGAATTTCTTTGTAAAGAAAAGAAGAATTCTGTTTCCATAGTAACCCAGTGCTAGGGCCCCCTTACAGTCCAAATTTAGCAGGATTATATGTGCAGCAGCATACTACTGTGCACTTGAGGCTACAATGAAACCACTAACCTCATTGCATTTGGGATGTCAGGTTGAATTTGAACTGGGACAGACAATATGTCGAGCAAGTCCAAGTATAACCCTACAAAATAACATCATGCCTTAAAGACGAGGGAGAAGTTATAGGTGATAACAGGGCATAAACTAGTAACTTGATAATGACTTGAAATATCAAAAATTGGTAAGAAATGGGTTAGCATGTAAAAATTATTTTTAGCCCAGTCGTGACACTAATTTACTTAATCCTATGAACCAAGTACCTCAGTGGCAGTCCTTTCCCCTGTACTGTATGAATTCTCAGTACCTGGAGGCTGTGCTGCCCTTGTTCAGAAGAGAGGACATGCTGCCTGTCCACAGTGAAGTGTTTTACTACAGCTTTTTGAGCAATTGTGAGTGATACACAAGGACAATACATTTCAGTCTGCAGAGAAATCTCTGCACCTTACCTGGCAGTACTTTGCTTGTGTTTTTGCAGAGGTTAAAAGACAAACAGCCCAACAAATAAAAGCACTCCTTGCTTAACCAATGCATTTACTGCCCTTAAAAATGAATGAAGGTGGTTATGGTAGCTCTGAAACATGTCTGTTCTGTAATCAGTCAATAGATGCTCAGCAGAGGCAAAGTGAAGTTCAGGTGACAAGAAAATGATGGTAAGAGCAGAGGTACCTTAATGCAGATGAGGGTCATTAGGAAGGTGGAAAGTGCTGGTGCAGAGTTTAACACCAAGTGCTCCAAGCACTGCTTGAGCTCGGTAATGATGATCTGAGTGTAAGCTCCACACATTTGGCTGGCACAGATAAGTGGTCTTTCCCTGCTCTCAGCACTACTCAACAGTGCTTTAACCATATTACACACAGACTCAGGCCAGCTCTGGGGTATTAATGGCAATGAAGTATTGAAAAATAAGTGCTGCCAATTTTCCCACTGTGTCAAATATTTGAGAAACCATCAGCAAATTGAGAAGATCTAAGTGTTCTGTGTGTCAAATAGTTCTTTCAACCAGAGAGAAGTATGTTAAAACACACAACTTTCTTGGGTTGTTAGTTTTTCACATCATCTATCCAATTTCTGGATCAAATCTTCACACTTTTTGCCTTGTCTGATCGCAGTATCATTTTGCTACACACTTTATCCTACTCTATCATTCATTGTATCTGCTCCAAAGCTGATGAGGGAAAAAATTATCATCACAGCCTTGAACAACAAATGAGCAAAAGCCTGACTTTAGATCTAAAGCAAAAAATTATATTAGTTATTAGTAAGAGGCTAACTTCTAACTCTATATATGTAGACAATAATTGCATACAATAATCCAATGTATTAATACAGACTGCAGCTAATTCAAAATTACAGAAAGCAAAATGTCCTGGGGGCGAAGGTGTGTAACTAGGTCAATAAAGAAAGACCACCTACTTAGACTAGCAAGCTTTGTCTGCTTCAGTATCAACATTTCTACTGCTTTTTGCAGGAAATAAAAGGAAAATAGACTCATTTCTTCTGACCATCTTTCAACTGTTTCCTAAAAAACCTGGAAAGACAACTAAAAAACAATTTAAAACTCCTTTTAACACTTTCACCTTCCTCAGAAAGACAAATTAAAGTACTTAAGCATAAGCCTCTTATGGAACTGCTGAAGCTGCAGAGTAAACTAATTGGCTGACTGCGATTTGCATATAAATATTAAATATTAATAAGGTTAATGTTTTGTGAGGTTTAATCAGGGGTGACTCTATAGCAACTATCTAAGTGCTTTGTCCAGAAACAAGTGCAATATAAGACTCTGTCCATCCCAAACCAGCCTAAGGTGGCCTCTCTCCCCAATTCCCATCACAACTTGGAATACAACAACAGGGAATGCAGCACAGATCCTGTGTGCCAGCTGCCTGAGTGTCTGGGAGCCTGTGCCACTCTTGGCACATTATTAACAGAGAGAGGTTCCAAGCCTACTCATTCCCCTTCATGGAGATGTTTTGCTTCTCCTTACAGAGCTATGTCTTGGCACTCACTGCGGATTTTTAAGGGTCAACAATTCAGTCTCGTGTTCCAAGCACTTAGTGGGTTACACACAATATGTATCCTGACCACTTAATTAGTTCAACAGTAGTATTTCCACAGCAAACTCAGAGTGTTTCACTGGCTCGTATATATTCAAGACCACTTTTTGTGCTGGGAGGGAAGACATTTCTAGAGAAGCACATCAGTCACAGGAGGACTTGGTGCATCAGCAGGTGAGGATGGGATGGAGACTGCTTCTGTATTCTGGCCAGAATGCTGACAGAAAGCATATGCTTTACTGCTAACTCAGGCTTTAAAATGTCTAAAAAAGGATTTACATCCAAAGTTCTGGCTAATTGTGCCATGAAAAGCATCCCTTAAAGGCAATCAATAAAAGGATTGAGTCTCATAACACAGGCTAATCTGTTTTCTATTCCTCTCCTTCCCCTCCAGGGTGACCACGAAGCAGATGCAGGGATTTTCCAGAAAATCTGCAGTGTTCCAGATCCTGCTTCCTGACAGAGGGTCATTCCCATGGAAGCCATGACTTCCAAGCCTCACAAATCGAGTCAGATGCCACCAGGTTGCCACGCTGTGCCCCCCCAGGACTACCAGGATCTGTGTAGTAAAAAGGGATTTGCAGCAGCAATGGGCAGCTGAGCATGAGATAAACTGTCATTGCTGAGCAACTTCCATGAAAGCTTTTAACAGTGCATGCCTTTCCTTTCCCAAGGAGTTCTGACACTTGAACTGATGATAGGGTAGCAAGTAAGTGACCCAATAAATCTGACAGCCATCTGCACAGACAATTGAAGAAAAACCTTGTAATATTGCCAGAGTGAAAACAGCAATGCAGAGTTTTCTTCATCCTTCCTTCAACTACGAAAAAACCCAGGGGGTTTGAAGTGTTAAAGCCATTGGAATTTTGTTTGAGAGGTGAAAATCTCTTCCTGACAGTGCTCTTCTGCCTAAAAATTGGCCTAAATGAACATGTAATTTTAAAAGGCTGTGTTTTCTAATGTAAAAGCAAACAGAACCATACAAATGAGTCAGTCATTTGAAGAGCAAGGTCAGACAATACTAACCAGAATACATTTTCCTTTCCATTCAATCTTGTCCCAGGACATATGAACAAGTCTGATTGCTCCCTACAGCTCCCTGAGGAGGGAAGAGGAGAGGGAGGTGCTGACCCCTGCTCCCTGGGATCCAGTGATAGGACGTGTGGAAATAGTTCAGAGCTGCACCAGGGGAGTTCAGACTAGACATAAGGAAGCATTTCTTTACTGAGAGTGTGGTCAAACACTGGAACAGGCTTTCTAGAGAGAAGGTCAATGCCCCAAGCCTTATTACAAAGTATTAGAAAGGCACTTCCACAGTGCCCTCAATAACATGCTTTAATGTGGTCAGCCCTGAATTGGTCAGGCAGCTGGACATGATAATCCATGTAGGTCTCTTCCAACTGAAATATTCTATTCTATTCTATTCTATTCTATTCTATTCTATTCTATTCTATTCTAGTCTAGTCTAGTCTAGTCTAGTCTAGTCTAGTCTAGTCTAGTCTATGCCATGCTATTCTGATTGGACATTTATCTTGGACATCCACCCTGGCTCTTGGGATACTCCTCAACAGCCCCCTCTGTTCTCTGGAGGAGAACTTCCTTTATTTTCAAACTCAGCTGCTATTGGAATACTTACAAAAGAGATAATATTCACAGAAATATTTCAGGAAAGAAGTTACTGAGAACGTGTTCAATCCTTTTTATCTGCACTAAGTATTTGCTTCCTTTTTCTCTTTCCGCATGACCACATCCCACTGTTAGAAATCAGAAGTTGGTATGTGCAAATGCACAATTGGGCACCTACTTGCAAAGTGTATTGCAAAACCAAATTGCCACCTGCATGTAAAAAATACTGATAAATGTGTACCCTTCAGGTTCATCATGGGCTACTGCTGGTGAGCAGCTGCATCCAATGAGAGTAGTGTGTGTGGGAGTCTCTGGACAGAAGCAGATGAGAATGCATCGAGCATCAAGTGTGCACAGGGATTCTGATGCTTCTAGGAAGGATCAGACCTACTGCTCCTGTGTAGACCATCTGTATGCCTGTGAGCCCATGCTGACAGAAGATAGACAAATGTGTGGTACAAATTATTTGCCTTTCTAGGATTTTCATGAGTGGCTGCATATATTTAATTGTCCAGATTTTTCTTTTAGATAGTAATTAACGAGTGCATATTCCTCTGTAACCTAGAATCAGCTATTAACAGAGTCTCTGAAAAAGTGTGTTTCAGCAGATGAACCACGTCTAACATTGTGCAGATTTACTTTTTGCTCTGTGGTACTTGTGAGAGGCCAGGGAAGTCAAGAGTGTAGTCAAAGGTTATTGGCATTACTGTGAGATTACGTTACCCTGCAGGTTTTTAATAACATGGGGGCAATCTTATCCATAAGATATCACAGCTTCTGTAACAGAGAAAAATCAAAAACTTTCTTTTAAAATCAGCTAGACAGAGCACTAGTACTTCTCCGTAAAAGTGAACACAGTAATAGAGGTAAGCATGTCAGGAAAAAGTATTCTCTGTAGCTCGTGAACAAAGATCTGGGAGTCTGTGAAATTTCTTATCCAGACTTAATTTACTCTGTTGCACCTGCTTTCTTGAAAACTTTGCTTGATAGTGGCTCTTCAAAGCCATATAATTTGTATGATCACTTATTCCTTGCCTGTGTTGAAGTTAAGGTAGATAAGAAAATAAAAATCAAGTTCTTGAAAGAAAAGGAAATTACTCAAGGGGACAGTTAATGGTGAGAAAGTCATCAGAAACCTCAAAAGACCCTGTCTCAAGAGCTTTGTTCAGATGTGGCAAAGTGTTCCTACAATGTGCCTGACTGAAAGATGTTGGGATTTTATACTTGCTTGAGACTGAATGACTGAATAAGAGCTGTGGAGACTCAGCATGTAGAGAAATCTCTGGTACAAAGATGTAGCTTTGTGAAATGAGGAAAGATGTGACACTGGGAAGGATGGACAAGGACATCTTTCCTCTTAAGCCATCGCTTTCTCTGGAGATCCCTTCCATATGAATAATCACTACATCCCTCACAGCTACAGGATCTGGAGATCTCTCTCACCTTGAGGAAAAGAAGGAAAAGGGCTGCATTGGTAGGAAGGCATCCATCACCCACAAGCTGGCATGTATATGTAGCACAGCAAGTGAAGATGCCAGCTCCAGTACCTGGAGTGGCAGGAAATCCATGACAACACATTGGATAAGTTTCTATCTAGAAAGGAAACTCAGAAAACTGCAAGTGAGAACTGTAGGCAAAGAGGGGTGTTGGACAAACTGGTATTTTGTGAACTACAACTGGAAGTTTTACCTCATTTCATGGGACATTACAAAAGCTAAGGTAGACCAGCTTCAGAGAGACATTCTATAGCAGGATAAAGGAAGCATACTAATAAAAAGACTAAGATATTTTTAGGCAAAAAGAGAAGGGAACATGCTTTGATTTTGTAAAAAATGAGGCCCACTTATGCACATATTTGGCCAGAGGAAACTCAAAAAGTTTGTAGCTATTGATGTTATTAATAATAAAAGAAGCTGGCTCCTGTCCAAATCCTGGGACTAGAAAAGCAGTACATGCTGTGAATTGTGATGCCCTAGTTAAGGAATTAGGTGCATAAGGCTTAGTAAAGTGATGTTATGATGCATCTATTGCTTCTCAAGAGTACTGAAGAACATTGGTCATGTTGCCTGTCACTACTGGGCCAAAGCTCTTTACGTAAAGTTAAATGAGTCCTTTGATAATGCGAATGAAATGGATGTGTGAAGGGATGCTGGGTCATTAAAACAGAGGAAAGAACTTGCTTGAGAATGGGTTTCATAGGAATGAGGGAAAAGACCAGAGAAATAGTTGAAAGAAAGAAGGACATCTCAGGAATGAGTAGATAATTTGTAGCTGTGAAGACCGGACATCCCAAGTCGTTGAGGGAATGAGAGGAAGAAACTCCTGGGGCAAGCAGGGTGAGGGGGAAGCAAAAGAAAATCCTAGGACAGAAAGAGAACTTAAGTGTAGTCTCCCTAGAAATTGAGAAGGAAGGGCTCTGTCAGAACACAACATCAAGAATCAGAAATAGGGTTTCGTAAGACTGAGAGGGGAAAAACCCAATGTCTGATCGAGGGAGATCATGGAAAGAAATGGAGAGGCTAAGGAAAGGCTATGAAATCCAGGACCTTGAAAAGGACTATAGGGTATATCCTTAAGCAGAACAGGATAGATCTTCCCTATCCTTTTCTAACATTAGCTGTGTTATACTCCTGAGAAATTAGCAAGTACAGTTCTCCACTGTAAGCAGAGAAATTAAATGACTTCCCAAGGCAAGTGTCTGACAATAGAGCAGGGATTCAGGAACTGCGGGCCCTGCGTCCTGCGATCAGTTGAACTAATTATTCGCTTTCTCATGCAATTATTGCAGAGGGGGAAAAGAGTAAAATCTCTAAGCATTCAGTTAAATTTTGTTCCAAACTCTATATCTGCTTAAAAAAAAGATTAAATGCAATAGGAGAGGGCATGGATTGAAGTATAGAAGGAAAAGAGATCAATATTTGGCATCATCAATTCTATAGATTTTGTATCAAGGCAAATGGTTTTGAAATAGAACTGACAGCAACTTTTTTTCTTGTCTGGTCAGCACCCAAGTCTCAATTCTTTGTACACTTCAGTAATAAAGTAATGAGCATCCCATAGTACGTAAACACAGCCAGAACATCTTTCAGTAGAGGTGATTGCCAAACTTTTACTCCAGAGGAGCATGCTTCTACATTTAAAACTACTACTTCTCTAGTTCATTTGCAAACTGAGGTGCCTTTGTGGCTCCTAAATTAACTGTGGGACAGATGGACTCAGGCATCTTGTCAAGAGCTTAATGGCTGAATAGAAAAAGTTGAGCAAGACCTAGGAATGGAAAATACTCCTTGGTCTTCTATAGCTTTATATTATTACAGTAGAGAATCTAATTTTATTCTACACCAGGACAAACTGTATTAGAGATGAAGTAACTATTTCTTCTCTGTTCCTACGTATCACACTGCAAAGTAGGGAGTTGTTGTTATGACTTATTTGGTTACCTCTTAAGAAGAACTAGAGAGCAGGAATGTTCAGCACATCCTTACTCTTTGAACAGAAGTTCATGCTGTTGATTGGTCTTCTATCCCAATCCCCGTACCCAGAGACACATTTACATTTGCAGCCAGATCAAATAATGTTATTCTTACAAAAACTGACTATCGATACAGCAAAGACAAACTAATAAAAGCCCTGTTGATATTGAGAGAGGTGACAAAATCTAGCCTTAATATGTTCAGAAGGTTCAAATAAGTCTGCTTATAAAGCAGAGGGGAAAAAAAAAGTCTTCTAAGCATCCTGTATACATCACTGTCATCAAGCTTTCCAGACTCCTCTAACAGATAGCTATGAAGCAAAAATAATCCTAAAAAAAGTAGAGATGACAGATGAATACATCTAGGTGTTAATTGTGATAGCAATAACTTTTTCTTAACCCTCAAAAATATTGCTTCTTAAAAAATATGTTAAAATTTTCTTATTTTTACAAATTTAGGAAAGCATGAGGGTTGGAGTTTTTTTTCTGAGGAAAAAACTACTGTAGTTCCTTTAAGGGGTCTGAAAGGGAAATCATTATATAAAGCGTATTTATGGCACTCTAGAAATTCCAGTTTTAACCAAAACTCAAAATAACAGAAGCACAAGTAGAAGAACCTTCTATTTTGTTTACCAAAAAAATGGAATGTACCCGAAGGAAGGCTGGGGTTGGACATACGTGCCCCCTCCTATTCCACTCCCTGCAGCACTGCCATTCTATCCCACATCAAACTCACTATGTTCCCATGACATAAAAAAAATACCATGTCTGGACATTGTAGAGAGCCTGGGGAATAAATACACTGCATTAATTCTTCTCCAAATGGTCAATGATTAAACATCTACACAAAAACACTGACTGATTCAAAAGTGATCAGCAGTTTTAAGTTTTAAGAAATATTCCCTCAATGCACAGCTGTGCACAGCTGCTCTTGGAAGGACAAATTGAAGGAGAACTGTTTTGCCCCAAAGTCTGTCTGTACACACAAATGGTATCTCTCATAGCAGACAAAACATGTTTTGTTATGATACAGCTGCAGAAAAGGTGCCTACATGTAATCAGTGAGCCTGCAGGAATGAAGACTGCACAAGGGAACCATCAGAATACAACCAAGGTGGCATCAGGATTTTTTTTCCTCAAGATACTGAATTGTAGAGATCAGTAAAGTGAAGTTAGTACTGTGTTTCTGTACCTACATTTGCAATATTCCCAGGGAGATAAAAAACAAGTGTCTTCAAGCAATCTATAACTGCCTATATAAGCGCCATTTTCCAGGTCTCAGCCCTCTAAGAAGCTGACAGAAAAACTTCCACAGAACCCAAGTGCTACAGAATCCCTATAAGAACAAGAAAAAAAATATTATTTCAGAGGACATAAAGAAACACCGAAAATTCTTAGGGTGATGTGCTTGTTCCTGGTTTAGTATATTATTATAAAATATATTCACAGAATAGAATATACTATATAAAATACATTTACTCTATTAGTATATAATATATTTCGTCCTAAGAAGTGCAACAGGTGCTAGTCTTATCATAGCATAGATAGTCTATACCAAAGTATAAATATTTATTCATCATGTTCAGGTTGGTAAAATGAGAACCCCATCTCTGGTTTGCCTGTCTTAGCACCACTGTGTGCACACAGAGGCGTAGAAACCCTCAGAAGCTGCAACCAGAGACTGCAATTAGCCTCATTAGCAATTAGGAGGGAAGGGGCACAGAGGTCCTTTTGTATATTCAGCACAACGAGGCTAAGCCAGACACAATTTGGTGCAAGCTCTTTCAGTACTGCTTGCTAAATTCCCCCTACTCAAAAGATTAATTCTTGAAATTGGAGAACGGCCGGACTCCTGCTTTAGGGAGCTACCTGAGTGACAAGCAAAGTGGCTGCGGAAGATGACATTGCCTTGAAAAGTGAATGAGTCTTGCCCTCTAATAGCAGAGAAAAAATATGATATACTGCTTATTTTGCTTTCCCAGCATCAGGGAGCATTTGATCTTATCAGCTTCCCAGAGACAACGCCAGGCCTCAGCTCTCAAAAGAGATGAAAACACATCCCACTTCTGCACTGTGTCCCATATCACCACCTAAGCTCAGCATCTTTGAGTGGCTCAGACTCTTCGCAACAGGAAATATGGTAAGAAGCATTATCAACAGGAAAGAGGATCACAAGCTTTAAAGCATGATTAAACAGGATAACAATTCCTCAAACATACTAGATTGCATGAATATTCATCAGTGATTACACCCAGTGTAAATTCAGATTCACATAAATTATAATGAAAAGGCAGCTAGCCAGTGACTGTCTACTTTTTCTTGAGACAGAAAATCAACCATCTTTACATAATGGAAATTCAAAGATGAGAAAGAGCAAAGAACAGTTCACAAAAAATGCAGGAAACACCTGCAAGATAAAGGTGGAATATACGTGGCAATCCTGGTAGATCTGCTGAGCATGATCTGTGTCACTAAGTTTTCAAAACCGAACGAAACCATGACAATGATGACAAGCACAATGTCATTATTCACAAAAATTACTTCTTCAGCAATAGTTTTCACTGAGATGGTTTGTATGTTTCCCTTTCCTATGCGCTTTACTACTACGCCCCCAAAAACAGTGTCTCCTTTCAGTTATCTCTCCATACTTCCCTGATTTTTCACAGTTCATTAAACACTGTTGCAACACAAAACCTTATTTGTGGTTCTTTAATTGTCATGCAACTCCAATTTAATCCATTATCCTCCTGAATATAACTTTATTTTCAGATATTCTAGGATTCTAAAGTGGAGGGAAAGAAAAGCAAGTGATTAATGACTCCCACAAGCTCGTATTACTTAGGCATAATTTAGACTCAGCATTAGAGTCGTGAACCCCAGGCTTCTATTCTTGGTTCAAGTAGTTGCTTGTTCTGTGACTTCAGGGAAGCAAAAGCTACCGTTCTCTGTGTTTGAAACAGATATTTCCTTTATCCCTTTATTTATCCCTGGAGGTTTGAAAGGACTTACCATTCAGCATCAAACTTTGCTACAATTATTCATGCTCTACTTTGACTCCCAAAGCCGTCAACAAACTGGAAGTGAGTAGAGCTGGTTTAGCTCCAGAACTGGAAGGGGTACTGGACATGAGCTCAGGGCCACAGCAGGTGTATGGGTGTGACTGTGGACTCACGTGTATAACACACACAGTTGTGAGCTGGTGTAAGTAGGCGCTTAGCACAGACTTTAAGGCAGGACAAAAACGTGGAGGTAGAGTGACTGAGTTCATCCTAAGCATTTATTGAATAGACTGTATAGACTGGAAAGAACATTCATCATCCAGGTTACTTTTTACATTACTTTTTTACATTTACTGCTCAGTGCTTGAATTTTTATTCCTCATATAAATTTTCGCTATAATACTCTTTTGGTGTCATAGAAACCATTTTACATTTGCTGATATATTTCAAGAAATGGTATCAAAGTGCACAGCAAATTCAAGGGAAAAGGGCACAACAGTTCTGACTTGTAGATTTTTATGTTCTACTGGTCTGAAGAAATGAATAGTCTATAATCATATTTGAAGTGTAATACACTGGGTTATTGTTACTGCAGACACGGTGGATTTTACATGGACAAAATACTGTGTCGATATAGTTGCACTCAGAAACAAAGAGAACTCGAATAGAAATTAAAATCTATATAAGAATGAATATTGTAATGGCAACATTACTCATTTACATTGCTCCATTGAGATCCATTGCAAATTCCCACAATCAACTTACTGTAGCTGATGCCAATAGGTGCTGAGTATATTGAGACTATTACATGTTCAGTTTTCTGTTTGGAAGTAAAACTAGTTCCCATCTGTAGTAAATGTACAGCTATAATACATACATTGATTGATTTTGTTTATCTCTTCTAATTCAAATGTACTGCCTGATTTTTTAAGCTTCCCTTAGCTGCTGGAAGAGTGACCATTTCGATTGGCAGAGATGGTATCACTACATAATTACATTAAAACATCCTTTTACTACCTCACAGCATTTGTTGATTTTATGTCACTGCTGCTCAGTTATCATGCAGAGATGTTGCACTGTGATGGATAAATTGCAAAGCAATGCCAGGACATCGTTATTACAGCCTCATCATTTCACTAAATTAATTTCATTTGGTAGTGCCTCTATTTTTTTCTTATCAGATAACAGAAAGGATTTCTTTGTCCCTCTCTTGGTGTGGGAGGGAGTGTCTCCAGGAGATCTGCTCCATTCCCTGATCATTCTCCCTAACAATTGCAATTTATCAGAGAGGCACAAATTTGCAAGCACCACAGGGGGCAGGATGTTATGCCTGTTCTCTCTCCCTGAATTCAGATACAAAGGGAGATGCAAGCATGTGGGTAGTCTGAGAAAGACATAAACGAGAGGGTGAACCTCTCTCTATATGAGATAAGAGCCACAGGCAACACTGGGATCTTACTGAATTCTGTAGGACTTCTATGCACAAACACAAATGTCTTCACAACCGTGGGCATGTTCACTCAAGCACACTGAAATCAGTCTAGACAAATTCAATGCACATTTACTATGAGGAAGAGGACAAGAAGCGGGTAGCCTGCCCCACACACTGTTAGGTCTCAAGTGGCATTGTGGCTGAGTAGCCACTGCCCATCTTCCCTTGCTATATCAGCACTCAACTCACTTACGAAGAACTAATATATTCAAAGGAATGCCAGTAATTCACCACAGTGGGTCAAGCTTTGCTTTCGTTTAAACTCATGGCACCACTGTAATTATTATGAGCTTCCAAGGTCTTTACCAAGAGAAAAAGTGAATCCAGTCCACGTCTTCTAATGGTATCCTTACATCCCTATTTGCTGCACTTTTATGTGAGCAAAGCACTGTTATTGTATGTGAATGCCAGGAACAAATCACAATGATTTGCAGCGTTAGTAAGTTCATAGAAAATCAATATGGACCTTTAATCTTCACTACATCTTACATCTCAAATGTAAAACTAGGAGTTGGAAGAAAATGTCTTCATTGCTGTAATAGGAATTAAATATTTGACAATTATCTCGTATTTTTACATATTGATATAAATGTATATAAATTTAATATTTGACATATAAATGAAAATTTATCTCGGGATGAATGTTATTTAGACCAAAAAGAACTACTGAAAATGGTCTCAGAACAAGGTGTTGCAATCTGAAATCCCGATAGCTACCACTGCTACAAAAAGGTAGTGAAAGGTAAAAAGCATAAGAAAGAGGTAGGTGTAAGATGACTTCAGCTAAGTATGCTTTAAAAGACAGAGGTCTGGTCTAACCCAAAGATTCAGCAGCAGTGTAAAACAACCAGATTTTCAGTCCACTGGCTTCAAGGCTACCCTTACAAAGGGTCACAGAGAGAATTAGTCTCAACCAACCAGTCTAATGGAATTAACTAAGGAAAGTGGGAAAACTGTTACTATCAGACTTCTCTGACACCAAAAGAACAAAGACCCAACTGAACAGACACAGCTACCACTCTTCTGGAGTCAAGGATCCCCAAATCCTGCCAAGATGGAATACCTGCAGCTTGCATCCTAGTGAAGAAAACATCAGATAGAAACTATATTTTTTTCAAGGTGATACAGTCTCAAAAGTCAGTGATGAACACAACACATAACGAACCAGTCCCAAAACTGTGACCACAGAAGTAGAAAACAAGATTAAAACACTGTCATGTCTCTCTCCTCCCCAGTGAAACATTGCAGATATGGATGGTTTGGAACAAAGTGATGACCTACAGACAGCAGCAAATGAGGATGAATGAAGAAGCAACTAATTGGAGTACAAATACTTACATTAGGAAGACATCACAATGAGACTGCACAAGAGGAACACCAGTATCCTGATCAAGAGGTATACTGGGAGACAATAAGCAGGAATATGTTAATAGAGGGCAGAATTAGAGGATCACTGCAAGAGAGAATGCAAAGAGGGGTTTTTCACTCTCAGTATTTACAAAAACTCACCCCAAAAAGCATCAGCTCGACAAACTGTGACATCAGCAATGCAGTAGATTGCAAAATATTGATAAGACATGAAGGCACCAAAATTGCAGATCATCTAAATAAATTCTTTCAGAACCTGAATATCAGTCAACATGCAGGAATCTGAGAGGCAAATGAAATGATAGAGTTGTTTAGGCTGGAAATGGAATCAAGAAGCATCGCTCTCTCTTGCAACAGGTTTTCCTTCAACAGTTTTCTTAAAATATGAAAACGTGATGCTACAGATGAAGATGCAGGTGATGGAAACACAGCTGGAACTGGCAGTAAGGGATACACAGCTGTTACATGAGTAGGTAGCAATGTGGGAAAGTGCAACATTACACTAACCTGCACTGAAGTCCTAAGGGTTAAAATCAAGGACTACAAGAATAATTGACTGCTCTGTTATAAGTTTCAGGTCTGTGGTGTATGACATTGATTGATAAGTGATTAAAAAGGCTATTAGCACTCCCTCAGAAAGCTCTGATACCTGGGATTGATACAATCTGATACAAACAAGGCATCTTTCATAAAAACAGTCAACAGCAAAACCTGGGGTGTCCCTGAACTTCAGGCTGAATTGCTGTTAACAAAGACAATTGCTTTAAACAAAGGTAAGAACTTCTAACAGAATTTTTTAGCAAAAGCTTTCAAGGAAAATATATATAGGAAAGCAAAACAGAACCTATGGAGATGACATCCATATTGGTAGTTGTGAAGACACTGTCCTGCTAGAGAAACAAATGAAAGACTGACATCAGCACTCTGGTCTGGGAAAGCGTGCAAGTTCTTCTTTAATGCGAAACCAAGCCCAGTCTGTCATCTTATTCTTTTCAAAGGAGCAGGCTAAAACCAAGGGAAACAGAAGATAATGAAAGCTTACAATAAGGTTTTCATTGTGCCTTTTGATTCATCAGTGGCAATTTTATCACATTTCCTTAAGTGCAGGTGTAAAATCAAATTTAGCTCCAAATAACCATGCAACCAGCATCACTTTCATTGAGCATGAATCATAGCACGTCTTGAACAAGTTATTATTCTTAGATTAAAAACAGAATCAGCAGTCTTAATTCCATGTTGCCTTACATCAGATGTAATTATTTATACTAGGATAGAGGGAGGGCCAAGTGGCTTTACATTCACCATTAAGGTTTAACATCCACTCACTGCTGGGGAAACATCTATGCAAGGTACAGTGCAAAAGAAAATTAGCTCTGATGGTTTCATATCTGCCAAAGTCATTTGAGTCTTGTCAGAAAAGCATATATTTCACCCCCTAGCAGACTTCACTAATTTCCCATAGCCCCATAGTGTTTCCTTGACAGTTCAGGAAATATACTCAACACTCTGCTGGAGGCTTTCCATCCCACTCCTGCCATTAGCACTTCCCTGCCATGCCGACACTCAGTGAGTGGATGCTGGCCTCTCCCATTCTATATTACTCTGTAAAGGTTTGGTAGAGACTGTAAAGCCAAAAGGTTTGAGAAGTCATCCCCTGGCTCATGCCTTGTTGAAGCAGAAAACTGACATGTCCTGGAAGCAGAGGGTTGTTGAGAAGGCAGCTAGACCTTCATGTATATCTTCTTCACTCTGTCTGTTCCCTGTGGGAAGACAGGGAGTAACATACACCTATAAATTTAAGCCCAAATAAAAATATTAAGGTCTTTCTGTTTGCTTACTTTACTAGCTGAGATTGAGTCTGAGGACACAGGTGCAATACTGAGAGATGTTTCCTCCAACTTCATCCTTGCACTTCTCAACACTTAATACACATACATGTATCCAGGGCCTGACCTTCCTTGGGAAACTCTGACATCATAACAAGACCATTTAACCACAGTCCCAGACCTAACATGAGTCAAAAGTCTGAGATGGAGTTCCCAAATGCCCCTGGTCTGACTGTTTCATTGGCTTTGGGATAAGCAATTTATCTCTCCAGGCAAGGCTGTCAGAGTGTCTCATGAGCAAGGTTCTGTTTAATGTTCTCACTCACCAGCAGCGCCTTGGTGGCCTGACATTAAATTAAGAAACAGCAGGAAGAGGACTGAAAAGTTGTCCAGTCTGCAATCCATGTCCAGCATTTAAGACTGAAAGGAGCCAACTCCTTTGTGTGCTTGCGCAGCCAGGACTAGTAGAGCCCTGAGGAGGGGAAAAAGAGGAATATGAAACTTGTGCAGGCAGAAAAGCTGCATGGACATCTTCATCCTAGACACAGGATGGGATAGGAAACTGAGGAACAGGTGCAAATGACTTGCAAGGTAGCTGGGCTTTTCTCACCACCATGTTAGATGTAAAAGATAACAAACTTGCAAAATTCCATTTAAAAAACCCATCTTGGTGTCTGAGTTCCATTTTCAGCACCTCCTCATTAAGTAATGAGGCAGATGGACAGCAAATCCTGAGTAAATTGTCTCTGCTGGCACTCACACAAGCTGGGCATGCAGCTCAAACAGTGATGCCCTTTCCCAGATTCTACTCCAGTAGCGCTGTACCTTCTGTGCTGCACATCCAAGTTCAAACATATTAAACAGTACTCTTAAGCAACGTTATGATAAAGAGATTGCATTCCACCATCTCTAATGTCTTCTCTAGACTGTCAAGAAACCCATCTCTAGAAGTAAATTCATATTACTTCAACCTGTAACCTGTAACCACTACTAACCACTAGCCTGTGTTTATGAAAACCATTAATTTCAGCCATTCACCTTCCTTTTTTCATAAAAAGCAGTGCAATCTCAGCAAAAGGTTAGAGCCCAGGAGAAAAAGAGACAGCACAAAAAACCAGGAAAGCAGAAAAGGGAAGCAATATGTATTTGCAAATAGTGAATTGTCCTATGAACTCATGACTGCAATTAGGCTGATTTCTCTTCTAACTCAATGTGCAAGGCCTTGGGACTCTCATTATTAACATATGAGCATATTGGACAATTCACAGTCCTAGTTTTCTATACAGATTTTTCTACTGTAATTCCACAAACTTCAAAACATTCTTCACAGTTTATTTAACCAAAAGGATTGCTTAACTTTTTCTAAATTAAAAAAAAATAAAAAAATTTAAATGTTAGTGTATTAAAGGAATTAAATTCTGCTGTCTGACAGCTGTGGGTACACAAGCTTGACCATCTGTAATTCTAGTGTGAAAAGCAACCTAAATCCCCCTCTGTCTTCTCCAAGGCTCAGACATGCCCTATCAGTCACTGAAGGCTTTCCAGATACGCACTGCTCAGTAACACATTCACAGTTCATACAACAACAAGCCCCAAATCCTGCCCCAGAGGTAAGCAGACACTTGGTTCAAGATGTTTTGTTCTGTCTGTCAAGCAGAGAAAGCCTCTTTAGCTGAAAGATAACAGTTCATGTGTTGACACAGAAGGATACACAGCAGATTACTTTTGAAAAAAATTATTCTAGGAGAGAAAAAAATTGAGATAATTGTGTGTTGTACACTACTCCCACCCTCTACATTTTTAAAAGGAAAATAATTCTCTAGAAAGTGTTTCAGCTTTCCATAAAGACATGGACTACAGATATTCATGGGAAAAGGCACATATTCCTGACATCTCGCTCATGGCTTCACATTTGGAGAGGAAATGCATACTAGTTACTCAAAGGTTCAGAGCAGTTCTCTCACCTCTCAGCCCTTACCTTTTCATTGAAGGTAATGTCTGCCTTCCAGAAAAATCACCAATATCTTCCACAATTTTTTAATCTCATGTAGTCTGTTCATATATCCTTTTACCTTAGTGTTGCCAGATTAAGCCTTTCTTGCCATTCTTGGTAACATCAGGGCTTGCATTTTCTCCCGAACATGACTACTTGGTAATCTGTTGGGAGACGGTGTCCCAGGGCTGTAGAAAACTTGCTTGCAAAGCAGAGAAATCAGTGACTTCTCTGAAGTCAAATCCAACACCCAGAGTCACTGTGGATGTCCTCGCTGTCAGCTCCATGTACCATGTGTGCTCAAGATTAGACAAGATGAGCAAAGACAGGACAAACATAGTTAAATTGTCTAATCTGTGGCCTTTGACTGTGACAGCAGTGATAATAATAAAATGCCTACAACCACACTTCTGAAGATTAAAAAAAAAAAAAAAAAAGGTTTGAATTAACCCCTCATTACTGGGGAAGAAAGGCAGCTTTCCCTGCATGACTGATGAACACTATTCGTCTTTTCCCGACTACTGCTTGCAGGGATAGGTACAAAGGGAAACAATACAAAGCAGCAATACAAAGCAGAAAAGCTGTCCCCAGGTTTTGGCTGCAGTTGTTTGAATTACTGGAGACAAATCACGGGGAAGGTTTAGTCCTGTGGCACCAGCTTCAGTGTAGGTGGAAGAAAGGAGAACTTTGGCACGTATGCAGTGTAAAGAGTGGGAGCACGCTGTGGATCCCCACTTGATGATTTCAAGGAGGGAAAAATACCCTTTGGGTTTGTCTGCTTTCTGAAATCCATGCCGTGAACCCAGCAGCAGAATCTGACTTTCATAATGCAACAAAAAACTTGCAAAGCAAAAGACTTCTATAAACAAATACTGTATAAAAGACCTGCATAACTGGATGATGTCATTAATGAGGCTGATATCACTTGACTTGCTTTGTTTCATTTCACTCAACAGATCTTGTGTCTGTGGAAGAAAACCAAGCAGCTATTTTTACCATGGAGATGATATCTGATAATGATGGTTTTTTCATTTATTTGTGTGAGGGTGGAGTTCAGACGTGATGACAAAAGTCCAATCTCTGCCTTTCCTTATGTGCTGGTTTTGGCCTGTGTTGTTTTTATAGTGAATTGTTTTTATAGTGGCTAGATTGAAGCTGTGTTTTGGATTTCTGCGGAACACAGGGTTGATAATATAGGGATGATTCTCTTATTGCTGAGCAGGTTTTACACAGAGCCAAGGCCCTTTCTGCTTTTTGTGCTGCCATGCTGGGGTGGAAGTTGGGTGTACAGGAGAGACTGGGAGGAGACACAGCTGGGACAGGTGACCCAAACTGACCAAAGGGACCATATGACATCATCTTCAGTATATAAATAGGGAGAAGAGGAGGAAGGGGGGGACATTTGGAGTGGATGTTTTGGCTTCCCAAGTCAGTGTTATGCATGATGCAGCCCTGCTCTCCCGGAGGTGGTGGAACACCTCCCTGCCCATGGGAAGATGAATTAATTCCTTGTTTTGCCTTGCTTGTGTGTGCAGCTTTTGCTTTCCCTATTAAACTCTCTTTATCTCAGTCCATAGTTTTTCCAGCTTTTACCCTTCCAATTCTCTCTCTGATCCTGCTGGTGGGGGAGTCAGCAAGCAGCTGCCTGGCACTTTGTTTCCAGCTGAGGTGAAACCACACCACCTTAAAACAAACACAGTCTTGTGACCCACAAATGCTATGTGAAAATCACATAGAAAAAATAGCATTTAATTTCTGGAATACTTTTCTCTAGGAAAAAAAAAATCAACAACCCAAACAAACCAAAACCAGATCAAACTAACTCACTAGGTTCAATTTAAAAGTAGGGCACTGTCTCTCCCAACTCCACTACACAGGCTGCGGAGTTTTACTCAGAACCAAAAAATGCAAACCACAATTAATTTTCCTTAAACATTTGGATGAAAACTGCAGCCATTTAAGAACTATTTCAAGAACAGTGCAACTGTATGTGCAGTAGGACACTCAGGCAGTGATGCTAGCTGGACTGTCCTTCCATGTACATCACCCTCACAGGGTTACACCTTCACTTTTCTCTAGTAGCTCATTGCTGTGCTTTTTCTAATTTCTTTGTTTCCTCAGTACACCAAGGGACTCACCTCCAAAGCCATGACAGGTCCTGAATGCAAGTAGTACTTCTAGCTGAGAAGAAATTACCCTAGCGGCTTAGTTGCCACGTAGCTCCTATATACACACACTACAATAAAAACCACTCACCACGGAGTCCAAATATCTTCCACCTTTTTCTACTGAAGAGCTGTGTTGGCTTTGTGTGACAAAGTTTTTGTAGTGGAGGGCTGTGGGTGTGGCTTCTATGAGAAGCTGTCAGAAGCTTCCCCCATGTCCAACAGAGCCAGTGCCAGTCAGCTCCAAGATGGACCCATCGGCGATGGTGGCAGAGTCTCTGGGATAATGTATTTAACAAGGGGAAAAAACAGCAGCTGCAGCCAGAAATAATAGTGAGAACATGTGAGAGGAACAGCCCTGCAGACACCGTGGTCAGTGCAGAAGGAGGGGCAGGAGGTGCTCCAGGTACCAGAGCAGAGGCTCCCTTCCAGCCCCTGGTGCAGCCCACGGTGAGGCAGCTGTGCCCCTGCAGCCCACGGAGGACCAGAGGGATGGAGAGATCCACCTGCAGCCCGTGGAGGATCCCACAGCAGAGCAGGTGGATGCCTGAAGGAGGCTGTGACTGTGGGGAAGCCCATACTGAAGAAGGCTCCTGGCCTTTCTGGCCTGTGGCCCAGTGGAGAGAGGAGCCCAAGCTGGAGCAGTCTGTTCCTGAAGGACTGCACCATGTGGAAGAGACCCACACTAGAGCAGTACATGAAGAAGTGCAGCCTGTGGGAAGTAACCACACTGGAGAAGTTTGTTGAGGACTGTCTCCTGTGGGAGGGACTCCACCCTGGAAGAGGGGAAGAGTGTGAAGAATCTTTCCCCTGAGGAGGAAGGAGCAGAAGAGACAGTGTGTGATGTGCTGACCACAGCCCCCATTCCCCATCCCCTTGCCCTGCTGCGTGGGAGGAAGTAGAGAGATCAGGAGTGAAGCTGAGCCCAGGAAGGAGGGAGGGGTGGGAAGCAGGTGTTTCAGGTTGTGATTTTACTTCCCATTATCCTATTTTGCTATCTTTGGTAATAAATTAAACTAATTTTCCCAAGTGAAGTACACTTTGCCCATGACAGTAACTGGTGAGAGATCTATCTCTGCCCTTATCTTGACCAAAGAGTAATGCATCATATGTACTCTCCCCTGTCCAGATGAGGAGAGGAGGGATAGGGTGACTTGGTGTGCCACTGGCATCCATCCATGGTCCACGCATCACAAGAAATTCTTCAATAAGTATTCCTCTGCTAATTATAAATCATGTGCATCTGTTCTTAGGTTTGTATTTCAGTGTATTACTGTAAAATTGGTTCTGAAACCAAATCAAAGTTGCTGAAGTACATTATTTGCATTCATAGGTACCCTAATACAGGAGGAATCCTAAAATCTTGTTAATGACAAGCTATTAGGAGCTACATTACTTAAGATACCTAAAATGCTGATTTTCACTAAAGCTAGAATGACCTTAGCTGAAAGATCAAGGTTATTAGAGCATATGTTTGGGTTTTCTTTCCAGGACGTTGAGTATTTAAAAGTAGCAAAGTGTAATATTAAAGCAATATTAATAAAACATTAATTAGAATATAAGCAATAATAGCAACACTTGCATAGAACAGGAACCAAAGCTATTTATAGAGTGTTAAAATCTCACATCCAGAGAGAGCTCAAATGAGGAAATAAGACTAACTCTTAGCTAGGAATTCAATTGCCAGTTTCCCCATGTCACAATCTCATTTGAGAGGACAAAGTGCCTCAAAATGCATTAGCTATCCTTATAGAAGTTACTTTGTAGAAAGATACCATCTCCTGTTCCTTTATGCAGGATGTAATATGTTAAATCACTTGCAAAACAAAACAACACAGGGATAAGCATCCTTTTCTTACAAAAGACACAGAGAATCATTTGCACAAAATTAACTTGGACATTTTCCATCAGCAGATCCTAATAAGCAAAGTACATTTCGGATTTCATCCATAGTATCAGCAAAACATCACAGGCAGAAGAAAAAAAATATACCCTGTAACTTTTCTTCCACAGATACTGTTTTACAAAATTCTTCTTCAGACACCATTTAGGAGCTTCCTTTTTGACACATAATGTAAACAGATGCTCCATCTTTTCACAAAAACATAAACAAACAAATACAAAAGGAGTAAACAGCAGCTGCAGGCATCCATAGACCATTTCAGTGAAGTGTGATGCCTGAACCCCATTTAAAGACCTTAACTGTGGGAGCTTACAAACTCTTCTTACTGATAGGCAGAGAAGGAGAACCTACTCATGACAGGTCTTGGTGCAAAGAGGGAAACACTCTGTTTACTCTGAAATTGTATAACAAACCTAATTAGTTCTTCTCCCTTTAGAGAAGTACAAGTTTAAACACAAACCAAATGTTATCCATTCTCTGGTCTGGAAGGGACCTTAAAGATTTTCTAGTTCCAATCCCTCTGCCATGGGCAGGGATGCCACTCATTTGACCAGGTTGCTCAGAGCCCCATCCACACTGGCCTTGAACACTTCCAGGGATGGGGCAGCCACAACTCCTCTGGGCAACCTGTGCCAGTGCCCCGCCACTCTTAAACTGAAGAATGTCTTCCAATATCCAATCTAAACCTATCCTCTTTCAGTTTTAAGCCTTTCCCCTTTGTCCTATTACTACATGTTTTTGTCGGAAGTCCATTTTCAGCTCTCTCGTAGTCACTTAAGGTACTCTAAGGTCCCCCTGAAGTCTTTCCAAGTCAAAGAACTTCAGCTCTCTCAGCCTGTCTTCATAGGAGAGCTGGTGCAGCCCTCTGACCACTTTTGTGGATTCCTCTGGACACACTCTAACACTTTCCTGTCCTTTTTATATTCAGGGCCCCAGAGCTGGATGCAGCACTACAGGTGGGATCTCACAAAAGCAGAGACCTGCTGGCCACGCTGCTTTGGATGTAGCCCAGAACATGGTTGTGTGAAATACAAGAATATGAACAGGGTGAAAAGAATATTTTTTCAGTAATACATTTACTCCCAGTGTCAGACTGAGCTGCTGAGTAAAAAAAAAAAAGCTGCCATTTCTAGCATTGCTGAAAGTTTCAAAGTTTAAAACAATTCTGAAAGAAATGCAATGAAAAAGATCATCAGAGAGTTAAGACAGTAAGCTACAGATTGGATCAGCTTTAAGAAATAAAGAAACACAGACAACTCTATGTATTATTGTTGAGTAGTCTTAAATTCATTAAGACAGGCCCTTCAATGCACGTGTAAACTTCTTACTTAAAATACCAGTACTGCATGTAAAAGATTCCCTTCTTTTGTTCTCCGTATTCTCTGGATGAGATTGTTCAGACAAAAAACATTCTTTTTCCTTCTTTACACTCTCTCATAAGGAAAATCAGAGCTTGAAAGGGCTTTAAAAAAACCCCAAATCTAATATCTGTTACAAGGTCTGAGTCACAGCAGCAATTAGTTGAATGGAGCTGCCTTTCAGCCTACCCTACAGCTACCAATTTAAACAATAGACTATTTAAAATGTTGCTTACCTTATAAATGTAGTGTAATTACTCATTCTAAGGAAGATTCAATCTGGCATAAATACTAGGTACACAAGTGAAATCATGTATGAATTGTGCTACTAATATTCATCATTCCTAATCCTGTTACGTGCTATTGATGGTTATCATCATCGATTTACTTATCTAGCTAAAGCATCTTGTATGAATTATAACATAAACCTTTAAAAGTAAGCTTTAAAATGTAATACAAACTAAAAGGGGGAGGAAATCACTGAGATATTGTTATTTTTAAGAAGGAAGAAACTGGGGTCTTGAAAAGGTCAAAAATAGTATTATGAGAACTGACTGCAAAAATGCTGTCATGTGGTATCACCGTATTATTTATTCAGTGACTCCAGAGCAGGCGTGCTTCATTTGCAAAGAAGAAAATCACTTTATGTCCCTAGCTCAAGCCTCTGAGACTCAACCTCATCAATAAATGTTCTGCTGGCTGCCTCAGGTCTTCAGTGCAACTCCAGAGCAAATCCCACAAACTTCCATTTATGCCTCAGCGATGCCCAGGTCCCACCCTTATCTTCAGTGGGAACTTAACACAGGAAACAATTCTGTTGACGATGTGCAAAATGGGGCAGAGATGTCTCCTCGCTCTCATTTAGCGGTGTTGGTTCAGCAGGTTAACAGGAGCAAGGAGCAGTGGGAAATGGATTTGCACCACTGAAGTGAGCAGCTGTGATTCAGAACATATCAAAGCAACAGCTTGCTTGGGTTAGAAGTTATCATTCCCACTGAGTCAACTTTGTTTATAAATCCTCACTGCTCCTGTTTTCTGGATTAGGAATGCAGAATTACACACACTCTCCATAACAATTAAGCATGTTTGCATGAATAACCATCATGAATAAACCATGAAATCACTCACATTTCGAAGAGAAAGCACTTGAACAAATCCCCTCTGCTGAGAAGATGCAGTTCTGAATACAACATGTAGCTACGTTCATTTGTCCTGTTTGTATTACGGTCACATGTGAAATTAATTATGTGAAGCACTATATGTCTATAGCTGATGATATAATAATTACAATGCAAATTTTAAACAAATAGAAGGCATGTTACAGTAATACTCATGGCTTAAATCAGTAATTTGTTCTGTCTAATAGAGCAGACAAAATAGTATGAAACAGAATTAATGAAAAGTACTGCAAATGACATGTTATAAAGACTTGTGCCAATTTTATAGCAGGTATAGACTAGGAACCAAAACCCAGGAGCAGCAAGGCAATAGAGCAGATTACATTTATATTTCTGTCTTCTTGGTCCTAGGCTACTCAAAGTGCTGGAATGAGCCTGGTGTAATTAAAAACCATGGACTTGATGGGATACAGTGGCCACCCAGTGCTCTTCTACAAAGGCTTTCTGCAAGAGAAACTTCTCAAAGCTGGGGAAAAAATAGCCTTGTGGGCTCTGTAGCATCTGTGGCATTTTTATGTGGTATAAAGTAGAGAGAGGGTAAAGATTTCCCCCAAGTAATAACTGAAAGATGTTCTAATCCTACAGAAAACTGTTGTTAATGTTTTTAGAACGTTTCTTTCCTTACCTACAGGAACAGTGCATCTTGAATTCTCTGTGAAGAGCTTATTTTAATTTCATGATCATTTCTTCATAAAATTATAATGACCCAGGATTCAGACTTCAGGAACAATTGGCATTTTTCCCACTGAGTAAAAACTAAGCTCTTATTGTTAGGGGTACCCAACCTTATTTCTACTGGTGTTAGTCTACCAAATGGGTTAGCAGAGATCTTTAATCTCTCTCCACAGACTATTACTATTAACATTTTCTAGAGCTGATCTGTATAGTTCATTCATGATAACAGTTTGAGGCCTTGCACTCCATCCAGGTTGTTTCTTCTTCTCCCAGACAAATAATGAGCATTTTCTACTGCTGTCATTTCTTGCGGCAAGTACATTAATCCATTTTCATAGCCCATCTCAACCATCTGGCTGGATGGATTCTGCCTCCAAATAAAAGTCTCCAACTGAAAAATCTCAAAGCTGTTGTCAGTATTCACCACTTGGGTTTCATTTTGACACGACATATTTTTTTTTTTTTTTGTTTAGCTACCGTTTGAATGGTGTTTTTGCTGATAAAAGGTGATAGAAAGTGTCCTGGGAGTAGATCACTACAGGAAAAAAAGTAATAATTGCTGCTGGGCTATGTAAGGACACAGACCTTGCTGACAAAACAAGGTCCAGGAAAGGTAACATAAGACCTACAAAAACATGTAATTCCCCTGTGAAGGATTTCTGTTTTCTCTTATTCTCAAAACTGCCTAACTGATCCCAACATTCTTTTCTGTTGACAGAAATGTTACATAAATTACAGCTACCACCCTCTATGTTAGTTTAACACCAGAGGCAATTCATTTGAAGATTACAAGGATCATAATACTCTTACCTCTCCTTCTTTGGAGAGACATCTTCTAAATGTAGAAGATTAAGTTAAAGAAACCTTAGTGCCTTAATGAGCAAGCAGAAAGTGAGTTGAAATATCAGAAGAGGTTTTAGGGCTCCTAGATCAACATTCTGGCCTCTTCTGAAGTATGTGTGGATGTTTGTACACAACTGATGCCACACTCAAAGAGTTTTAAAAGTTTCCATTGACACACAACATTTTGGCAAACCTTTGGAAGATTTGGGAGAGTGAGAGAAGATCATTTTACAATTATTATTTTTTTACATGGAATGTCAAACCATTTAATCCCCAAACCTGTTGCTATTTTTGCAGAGCATTTTTTTTGCACTTTCATGGTTTAGATCCTTTCAGTTTATTATTTCCACTATGAATGTTTCCTAGTCACATATAAATACATGTGTTGAGGAGGGGTTTTTACCCTAAGTCATTACATGGAAGTGTATGATGAAAGAAAGTAGGTTTATCTGGTTTGAGATGGTTTTTTCTCATTCATATTCCTAAGTTTTTGATGTTGACTTTTAATGTCTTCCACATAATTCATTTATCTTATTGTATTCTAAAATGCTGTGTGACCACTGTGATCAGTGGTTAAACCACTACTGGACAAAGTTACCAAACCTCTGCCCCCAGCCTTGGGGAATGCAGGAACAAACTTTACTCAACTGAAACTGAGCTACTAATTTGGAATTTCTTTTATTATTATTCTCACAGAGAGTGTGAAAGAAGCACGGTTCCCTGAAACCTCAGCAAGAAAAGACTCCACATGAAGAGAAGGAGACTAACACAGGTCTCCCTGTCTTCCTGAAATGTAAGTTTTCAGAATAATTCACAATAGAAGACCAGGCGTGAAAATGTGTGCTAAAGTCATGTGCAATGTACTGCCTTCAGACCATATTTGCTGCTACCTCACAATTTAATACCACTTGAAAACATCTAAGGGAACAAGTGTTGCACAATAGCCTGAGCCAAATCTGACTGTCAGCAACAAGGAAACATAAAATGATTTCTCAATATCACTCAGATTGTAACTGTTTCAATAATCATCACAAGAAGGACTGTTTTCTCCTAAGGCAAATTCTGCTTTTGCAGGTAGAAACATGCCTTTCTTTGGATGTCTTTATTTTAATGCACTTGCAGTTAGTTCTTCAGAGGCATCCAATGAATATTCGATGCACCTTTGTCCTGCCTGTACTCTGAAGTATTTTACACCACCACTTACATTTAATTCATGCTTTTTTGTACTCCTACTGATAGTATATTTTCCTTGGAATCATAGAATCATTAAGGTTGGAAGACCTCAAGGATCATCGAGTCCAAGCATTAACCCAGCACTGCCAGGTCCACCAGTAAATCATGTCTCTAAGCACTACGTCCACGTGTTCCTTGAACATTTCCAGGGATAGTGACTCCACCATTTCTCTGAGCAGCCTGTTACAACACCTGATCATGCTTTCAGTGAAGAAATTTTTCTTAATATCCAGTCTAGTGGTTGGGAATGTATTTCAATGAGTTGTGGTTATGGTAGGTAAGTAAATCTCAGAAGTTCTCTGAGATAATTAAACAGAAGAAACAGAAAGATAAACTTTGGCTGAATATATCAGGGATTATAAATCCCCTCAGAGAAATGAAGATGAGAGAGACTCTGTTTCTTGAGTCCAAACCTTCATTTAATAAGGCCTTTCTTGAGGGATAAAATTTCAGCACTGTCTTTATAAGGGTTTTTTTACTAATTGCTATTAAAACATGAAATACAATATTGCCATGAATCATCTTACTCACTGACTTATGTCTAGCACAGAAGAGTAAGCAGGAGCATAAAATTGGAACAATAGAATAACTTATCTAATTTCTACTTTTGAACTTACATATTTGTCACTTTTCCTTTTTTTTCTCATTTTAAAGTCCTTCCAAAATCTTGGCATCCATGGTATTTTTACACTGAGTTCCAGTGATACTTTCAGTCATATGTCCTTTCTTCAGGCTTAGGAGGGTGCCTTTCAGCTTCCCTAAAGGCCCCTTTGGTGGAATGTGTAGGAAAATTTTGAGACAGGCAGAAAATTTATCTTCTTCACAATGTTTAACACTGTGGCCTCTTAAATCATGCATTTCCTAAAGGAAACAGCCTCAATCTTTAAAATCTCTCATCCTGAAAGCCTGTTTGCCTCTACTCACTAGTGACCTTCACATAAACAAAAAGCTGATGAATTTTGAGAGAGGTGCAATAGGTTTGTTTTTGCTCTAGGCTGATAACATTTTAGACCTAACAAGTAATTACAGAAGAGGGAAAATACTTCTTTTTATTTGTTTTTAATCTAAACAGTAATTGGTATAATCTAGTAAAGAAAGGAGGAGAACAAAGTAATTTTTTTCTCCTTGGAAGAAGGAATTAAACAGGGTAAAATAAAGTCTTCCCTAATGAATAAGAAAAGTTGAACAGCAACATAGATTCATTATTTGAAATTGCTGAACACAGGCAAAATTCTATGAAAAACATGGGACAGTGGTTTCCAGATGATGAGGTATTTGAGTAAAAGAGGCTTAGACTGGGACTGATTTGCAAAAGGCAAAGAGAAAGAGAAGACAGTGACACAACGCTCTGGAATGATGAGGAAGGAGAACAGTGGTCTTTAAGCCAGAGTGGAAGGGAAGGATGGAGACAGATACGGTGAGGACACTACTATAGTGGTGGGAAACCACACTGCAATTTGTGTAGGACCAAAATCAGGACCTGTTATTTTCTTGGCCTTTCTGCTATCCCTTGCTTCTAAACAAAATGTGCTTATGTATCATTGACATAGTATTGTTCTGATATTGCATTGCCTTAAACTCACTATGCAAAAGGAAATTCTCAGAGGGTATAGCAGTGAATTTCTGAGAGGCACAGAAAGGAAAAGAAGGGGGGGAAAAAAGTGGAAGAAGATCTGGAAGATTTGAAACAGTAAGGCTAGCATTTTTTTTGAACTGTGTCTCAAGGTACCCACTAAAAGATGTGCACTGTAAGAGAAACAGACAGTATTTCAATGAGAAAATATCACTGTAGGCATCAGAGACACAAGAACCATGTTGAAAAGTAGTGATACATAGCTAAGTTTGATGCAAAGCCAGAAACTAGCATCAAATGTCAGCAGTGGAGAGATTGCAAGTGTGTGAAGAGACAGAACCATGGCAGATGCAATTTAGGCATAATAAAACTGAAATGAATAAGACCAGAAAAAACTAGGAAAGCCCAGAAGTGATTCAGTGCTGTTGACAGTTAGCAAGGAGAGAGGAGATATTTTTGCTGGGCATTTGGGGGTAATGGGAGGGGCTGTGGGGGTATTCTGTCCAGTCAATTGCAAGATCAATGACAAGGGGCTTTGTCCACCGAGGGTTACACAGTCTGTGTAGCCATTCAGGTGGAAAAAACATTACTTTCTCTCTTTTTCTCCTCCCACACATTCTTTATTGGTTGCACATTGCCTTAATCTGTGTAATACTCAGGGTTTTTCTTTTGAAGTCCTTCATGTGCAATGTTGTTGGGAGCAAGATGCTCCCACTGACACATCTCACCTGCCCAGTTGCTGTGGCAGTACCTCTAGCCCTTGTTTTCCACCATTTGAATTGCTTTTCCTTTCACTCACCCTTAGTTCCCCTCCTTAGTCCCTAAATTTTGGTTAGTACCTAAATCCCGTGCTAGGGATTGAACTGAGTTTAGCAGGTAATAACAGTATAAACTCATCTTTTAGACAGCCTTTGTTTCCTTGTAAGATGTAGGTGCCAAGCTTATCAGCTGTGATTGACAAGTGCTCCTGCCAGCTCTGTTGGCAAAACAGCAAGAAAAACCAATGGAGGAGACTGAGAAGATCCTGAAGAAACCATGGAATTACTTTGGAAAAGGTATTCAGGAACACCTTATGCACTGAGGAAGATACCCAGTAGTGAATGCTCGCCTAGGGATAGCCCCACGACTTCTCTTCCTGACTGATCATTGGAGAAAGTTTTTCTTTTCTCTTTTCTTCCATTTATTTTGTTGGTTTTTTGTTGTTTTTTCCCTTTTCCATTAGAGCTGAAGTATTTCCAAAACCATGGATCAAAAAAAGAAAAAAATTCTTTTTGAATCTTTGTTTCATCCTGTGTGAAACTATATCCTGATGGGAGACAATCCATACATAGATGATTTGCTAGCCTGTCAAGAAGTCTTTAAAATATTTTTCTGTATTAAATATATGACTTCCCTTAAAAACAGAAGACAGCAAACATTCTCCCTCAGATTAATTTTGTAAAAACAATTACATAGCAATTAGCTATAGGTTACAATTAAATCCAAGCTCGTTTTTAGATTGAGAAGTATTGCATTTTTGGTGTGAAGAAGAATGAAATAAATATTCACTTAACCATCCAAACTTCTGTGAAATTTGACCTCTTTAGAAAATCACATCAACATTTAAATCTACCCAGGAAATCCTCAGGATCAAGTCACCTGTTTTGATCAGACAGCTAAGGGTGATTAGATGTTCACGGATTCTGTGGCGACCAGCTCCTAACTTTTAAAAAGTTGGTAATGATCTTAAACAGTCTCTGACACTTAAATTGCTTGCTGATTTACCATGTATTATAGATACATTGCAAACTTATTGTGGTACTGTATAAATATTTGTTAATTATTACTCAGCAAATATCCCCCTAAGATGCATTAGGGGCTCTGTTACTTATATTGACATTTTTTTGGTGAATCCTTGGCAGCAGTTCAGGTCTTTCAGAGCCACATCTACACTTCTAGACTCACTTTCAGTCTTTCTTCTTCTTTCTACCCAAGTGTACCCCTGAGATGATCCCATACTTTTGGGTCCTTTTGGGGGCTTATGATTCAGTCAACTGTTCAGCTGGACAAGTGTGTGTCTAATCTCCGGTAAGCTGAACTGGTTTCTCATAGAATCATAGAATGGCTTGGGCTGAAAGACTCCCTGAAAGAGCATCTGGTTCCAACCCTCTGCCATGGGCAGGGACACCTTCCATTAGACCAGGCTGCTCAAAGAACTGTCCAAACTTTCCTTGAACACTGCCCAGAATGGGGCATCCACAGCTTCTCTGAACAACCTGTGCCAGTGCCTCACTACCCTCTGAGTAAGGAACTTCTTCCTAACATCTGATCTAAATCTCTCCCGTTTTAATTTAAAACCATTCTTCCTTGTTCTCATTTATCTAGGTTTACTGTCTGATAGGGACCAAGTTCAGATGAAGACCCTGTGCCTCAAACTGAAAAACTCAATACGAGTTATTCTCTCTCTCTCTCTGTCTCTCTTTTTTTTATGTCCTTACAGCACCTGCCTACACTGTGAAAGCTGCACAGAGCTCAGAAAAGAACCAGACCTAAGTATGCAGCCCTTAACTTGTTCTCTCATAATTTTAAAGCAAATAAAATATAACAATTGAACACCATTTAAGTAATGGGCCGATCTAACAGCTGGGCAAGAGAGAAACATGCTGCAAACAGCTCAGTACAATTGCTCACTGCTTATTTTTTGTATATTAATTAAGTAATTTAGAAGCAAGAACCAAGACAAAAACAAAGGAAAACAAATTGGATGATCTCACAGTCCCACAAGCTCTTGCTCTTGCCTCGTCTCCAGGGCATCTTGGCTGACCCTACGCAACAGCTTGTTCCTCCTCCCCACATTTTTATGTATTCCTTCTGTTACATGCAAGCAGGAAGGAGAGAAAATGATGCCTGACCAGCATTAAAAATCCCATCTTTCCTGCTTAGAAGGACAGGATTAATTTTACCAGATGGAAGTGTCTGTAGAGAGAGACCTACATCTCAGCTAGTCACCTAAGCTTTTTCTGGCAAATGGAGAGAAACTGGCACTTTCAGGACACAATTAATCTCATCCCCATGTAGATATTTAAACTAGGTCATATGAATCATGCCTTAGAAGAGACAATTCCTCTCTACTGACACTAAAGGGAGCCTGAAATCACTAGCTATAGATGTTTACATCGGTTATGCCTGAAGTTAAGTGAACTGGATGCCACCTGAGCTCTTTAGATAGATTTCTTGCTTTAGAGGCAAAATGCCTTATATTCATCTTTGGTTACACACATGGCTAGAAACAAGCACGTGGCCTTTGTGTCACCATTTTTAATAGACCAAGCACTACAAGAGATGTATGAATGTATCATGTGATTCACTACAAAAGCAAGTTTTCATAAGAATTTAATAGCATCTCCAAAGCACATAGCACAGAGTGTATGAAAGTGCTAATCAGCACTCCCAACACCTTCTCAGCAAGAATTTAGGTTCTTGACTTCACAGTTCATCTAGTAAAAATGAAATCATCTTTCAAAGTCTTAACATTTCCCTTTTCTAGAAGAATTATGCAGTATGATTTAATTTCCAATAAAATCACTTTTTATACAATGTCCAGACAGTCAGTTGCTAGTTGATACCATAATAATCTAAGGATATAAGGGAGACAAAAGGGCATTGTGTACCCAGAAGCACATCTGCTGCTTTTCAGCTACTGGAGATGGCGCAACACAAGAAACCTTCTCTTCCATCCCAGCTTTGTTTCGCTCACCATTTATTCACTTTTCCATTTTAACCAGGAGATGCCTATTTTGTGAGAAGTTCAACCTTTCAAGACTTCCTGACTTTTTCTTAGGGCTCAACTAGAGATAGATTTCTAAATAGGGATTTAAACAAGGGCTAGGTTTAAAGAGATTCATTCCTAGGAATTTCTACACTGCTAGTCATGGCTAATTAGCCAAGCACTTAGCATGGAGCCCCTGGTAAAATAGATACTAATTTCTGAAGGAAAGAAATATACATAATGCTAAATCAATGGAAAACAGATACGGTCAAGGTAAATATTATCATATCTTTTTTCAGATGGGATTATAAATTTGGCTGACACTGGTAAAAATATTGGTCTAATATGCTTAGACTTCTATAAATCATTTAACCCAGCACTTCATAGCATTTTATTAATAAAAAAATTAAAATGGCACACATTAAATGGATTTTAAAGTGTCTAAATGACAGGATATAGCATGTAACTATGAATGTGACAGTTGATTGCCTGGGTTTGGTGGGATTCTCAGGGACTGATCCTAGCCCTATGGTTTTCAAATGCTGACCAGTGTGGGAGAAAATTCAGTCACTTACTACTGTCCAGTTTTAGCAATGACAGAAATGAGGTATTGTGGCAAATGATACAGAAGACAGGTCACTGATACAGGTCAATGTAATTTTTAACACAGACAGCAATAAAGTCCTAACTCTGGGAATAAAGCAACTCTTCCCAGAGATGTTCAGTGTGAAGCAGATGGCAATCAGGCTGGCTATGGGGCAGGACATGAACTCCCAGTGCAGCCATGTGGCTAAAGCAGCCAGCATAGCCCTGGATGTGCACATGATAACTTTTGTGGGAGCCAAGACATTTATTACTTCTGCGCGGGGCTGCAACTGCTCTGAGGCTCCATGCAGCTGTGGCAGGCACAGCTCAGCATTTCCTGCTGCAAACCCAGGGAGAGCTCAAAGACTGGTCATGAGACAGATGAGAGCTCTGACAATCATGCCTTGCAGTAAGAGATGCCAGGAGCTCAGCGTATTTACTTAATCAAAGAGATGATTACATGATGCCTTTACTGTAGCCCAGAGCTACTGACAGGGGCGCAACCCTTTGCATTGGCCTCCTCAGTCCAGCGGATTAAGAGGCAAAAAGCTGAGAGGCTCTCAAAGCTGGAAGCTGAGACTAGATTAATTCTGACTAGAAATATGGCACATGACTCCAACGGACTAATTAACCCCTGGAATAATACATGTGTAAAGGTGTGAGGGGTTCTGCTCATCCGAAATTATTCAACAGAAACAGAATGTTTTTCTAAAAGGTAGGGCAGGTGTCAAGAGATGGATCCTTCCTCCAACAGCTCATGTTAGTTATACAGTCTGCTCTGAGAAACTAGAGTAACCGTGATTGTTCTGTCCAACTTGAAAACTTGGCCGCTTGATTTTGTTTGCAAAGGAAAACTAAAGTTTTGAAAACAAATCTGAGCAGGCTGAGAATCCTGTCCAAAATATCTGCAAACATGTGTGAAGTATCTACAATATTTCTCTTCATCTGTCCTGCAACTCAGATGAAAATGCTTTTCTGAATGTTACTTCCAGTTAATCTTCCTTTTCAAAAGTTTTCATTAATCTCTGTCCTATCAAAGGCAGGAAAGCCTTTTTAACTACTTCTCTGCAGAGATTCCTGTTTGAAATTTGAGAGGTTTGCTTCTTTGGTGAGCATGATGCTAAAGAAATTTTTTGCTTTACGGGATTCAGAATTTGTTTTACTTGTCTTTCCAGAAAAAGTCTGGAAGCTACTCAGTTATCAGGAGAATTTATACTATTTCAAACACTTAGATCTGTCTGGAGTAGCATAGAGAAAATTCAGCCACTTCTTCCTCCTTGTCTGAGAAAACAGTGATGGCTATGCTTTTAATAATAGTTTTCTTTTCCTTCTGCAACCTGTGTACTAGCCATTAATCTGTAGATATCACATTATTTCGACACATGAACACAGGTGAAATGCAGACTACCTGGCTGAAAGTGTTCCAGAGTTCATTTGTTTGGTGTGAGTCCACAAGAGAAAAAAAATACCAGTTCTCCTTTTGGAATGTTTTGCAGCTTTACTTGCAAAAGACTCTTTCTGTATCTCCCACTGTCTGTAAGGATATCAAGAATTCCATGCATTCATTGCTTACTAAAAACATGGGACCAAAACATCTCAACATGTCCAAAATGTATATGTAGAGCCAGTAGCAGTAGCATTGACAGAGGACACATCTGTGAAGGCTACCCTGGAAAACACAACCTACCACTCAACCGCACGCTATCTTTATCCAGCTTAGCACCAACAAATGGGACAGGAAAAATACATGAAGTTGGAAGTGAATATAGATATAAGATAACCAGGAGAGATCTCTGGGCAGCCTTTAATTGTGGCAAGCTATTGTCAACTCCATCCATCACCGATTAATGATCTCCTGCACTTCTCTCCATTCGGAGCCACAGAGTTTCCCAAAAACATCCTGAACCCTTACTTTTGCCTGGGATCGCTGCATTTTGTAGGCAGCATTGCAATCAGGATTGTTGATCTACATTCTATGCAATCTCATAAAAATACACAAACAGTGGCGTCTTAAGCACATAGGCCAAGCCTATCAGCAGTGATTTAATGGTAGAGGATTTAACTCTTCATCATCTTTATGTAAACATAAAATTGTCACATACAGACATGATATTATATTCTAGTTCCTTGCACATATTTACAATCCAATAAATTTAAATACTTTTACAGTCCTAGATCTTTTCTAATTCTCCTCTAACAAAAAGGCCAATTACGTGCCACAAAACAGAACTGAAATATTTTTCTCAGCATTATCTATCCAGAAATTTCTGAATGAAGAAATCAGTGCCTAGCTTCTGCACCTTCCAATCACTACTTTTGTGACTAACTCTTCTAACTTTAGATGAGTGCCCCTTATCCCCATAGCAAAATATTCATATTTGCTTAACGTTCATAAAGAATTCTTAGTAGTGGATTTAATTCCTTACACTGTGCTTGTCATTTTAGCATCTCTGTACCTATTCACACATTTGTAATGGCCTTTAAGGGAATATTATTTTAGCCTATGGGTTAAATATAGTCCCAGTCTTATCATATCTAGAAAACCAGAGCTGCTGCTGTGTTATTAATCTACTCTAATTACCTCTTTCATTCATAACTTGTTACGGTCATGTACTGTAAATCAGCACTACAAGCTGGGAGGAGTGGTAAAGTATATACTTAGGTATTATAAATGCTTACAAATATTCCCAAGTTTGATTTTACAAGTGGAAAAATCAATCTTCAAGACTCAAACAATGCACTTCTTACTCAAGACAGAACTATTGTTTGAACAGTATGAGACTGGATTCAGAATTCCTGATGAATTCCTATTAATGTCACTGATGTGACTGCAAAAACTGGACTATCAATGAGAACTTTACCTTTCTGTGAATCATAAACACAGGTAGTACAGCAAGCTACTAAAAGAAAGAAATGCTATGTTGTTAATGTCATAATTTTTGAGAGACCTATCTCTGTGGAATTTGGTCCAAGAAATCACTAAGTCCTTTTTTTTTTTTGTAATGAGTTATGACTTGCCTAAAATTCCATCTTTATCTAGCAAACGGATGACAACAATACAAACAGCTCAGCTGGCTGTAGCTCTTGAGGCTAGATCCCACAGGTGCTACACAGGTCCCTTAGAAAGTTCAAGGTCTTGCTTATTTTACAGCCTAGGCAAGCATTTTATAATCAGATTAAAAGGTATATTACAGAAATGCAACTAGATATAGTATCATCCTTTTCCCTATCCTCAAAACTCTCGGGGTGGAAATTACACACCTTCTTTGTTTGCTTTCTAGTACTAACCCACACTTTGCCTTGCTATCCTAAGGTAGCAGTGGAACTGTTCTATGACCTGCCACTTGTAGTTATGTCTCTGCAGTTACGAGTAAAGTAAGTCAGACTGTCAGACATAATCAGAACTACAAAAAGGAGTAAACTCAAATAAAGTTGCTCATGAGCCAATTGTTAATTACATAGGAAAAGTGAGAAACCAATCTCTACTGCTTACTCCTTTTAAAACGCTACATCAAAGCCATTCCTGTGGCTTTTGAACTGTTCCTCACTTCATCGAAAAGTGCTAGATGATGGTGTATGATTGAACATTTAAAGGAGGAAAATATGCAGGAGAAACCAACGATCATGTTTGGAAGTCTGTGAGAGCTTGAAGTCCTTTTTCACTTCCTCCCCCCTTTGCAAAGAATACCAGAAGAGCACAGCAGGACATATTTTGGCAATATAAGCCCAAGTCTGAAAGATCCATAAGCTCTTTTCCTTTGGAAGACCAAAACAACTCTTGGTACAGGTGACAAAATATGGGATATATACAACTGAATTATGTAATTATATCATTAATATATACTGGCAGAGAGGAAAAATTACAGCTGTGTGTAAAAATGTAGACAGAAGTCAGAAGTTCAGTTGCCATTTGTGACGTTTTATAGCTTTGGGCAATGATGTATTTTGCTACTTGTTATTATGATCCCTCTTCCTTTACTGTTAATCCTTAATTTAGGTTGCAATTGGAAACTTCTAGGTTAAAATAATTATTTACATTTTTGCAATGCATGTGGAAAAAGAGGATGAACACAGAAGGGTAAACTGATTAAAGGATTGCAGCTCCCAACACCCTCCACAGGCCCTGGTCATGCTGCATTCCTACCCCAACAGGTTCTCTCCATCATCTGAGTTCCCAAAGAGTGATAATGCATAGGTCAGCACTTCAGTTGTAAATCACATAATATTAACTGTTTGGCACAGGCATAATCTTTTAGCTACATAATTTTAGATAACTTAGTTAGCCCACAGTTAGCAGCCATAACCAAAAACAGCTCTTATTTAACCCAATGGTCAGGCAGGAACTCAGTTCTGTGAGGTATCAAGTGTACCTATTAACATGAAGACAGCCTTAAACTCCTGCTGAAGTAACTCTGAACCTCCTGGGAAGCCTTTGGCACTTCAAAGAGTCTGGATCTGAATTCATAACATTCTTTACATGAAGCTCTGACGACCCCAAAGCCAGTGCTGACTGCTGCTGAGAAGGAGATGTTTCAAGGTGAGAGAGCCCAACACTCACATCTAGTTCTGTGCTAAAGTACAAATGGAAGACTTCAGCTCTGCTACCCAAATTCCCAGAAGGACCAGCTGTGCCTCCAGTAAGACCCTCAAACTGTCAGCCAAAAATAGCAGCTCAGATTCACAGTAAAATCTGTCAGAAACTACACAGAGAGTTCATCAAGGCAAGGGGAAGGCAAAACTACAACTTTTAAGAAAACCAGACCCAATCCATAAAAGTTTTTAAATCTTAGGTCAGACTATGGAGCCTAAATATTTGCAATGTTAGCCATGGTTTTATAAGAAATATTGCTAATACTGAGGGAATTTAAAATACTTGCCTAAACCAAGAACAGAAAGTTCTTAATGGCAACCTCTAAAAATCTCTTGCATATGAATACAGTATTTTCAATACACAGTGGACACAATTAAAACAACAAACACTTGACACCAAGCAGCCCCCTGCCATAGTTAGCTTGTGGTCCCGAGATTTACTCATGCTGAAAATACAACAGTATATTTAACTACTGCATAGAGCAGGAGTTCACTTTTTCAGGCACACTGCACATTTCCACAAGAGCACTTCTGATTTTGGAGGCACTGCTTTTAGATTTTAATTCCCTGACTTCTCTGTTCATTTTTGGTTTCTTCCACTGAGGTACAAAATTGTGCATACATGAGAGAGCAAGGAAGAGATCAGTCCAAAACACAGAATTTTAATAACACTGTATCTGGTAAACAGGCAATAATAAGCAATAGTTATTTTTCCTTTTTTTTTAATAATTCAAAATGTAGGTCCAGAGAAACCCTGACAGACAAAGATATTTTGCCCATAACTTCCCATACATCTGTTTGCCTATTTTAACCAGTGACTTTGTTTCTGCTCAGGCAGGAAGAAATAAGCATCCACATAGGCAGGTACGTGTTCACAGTCAGTACTATTCTTTAGTCAGCTGTAAAAATAGGCTTTGATTAAGAATGCATGGAGTAGACCTCTCTTTCTTTTGATAAGTCTGCACATGCCAACCAAGTTCACATGGGCAGTCTCATACAGACTGACAATCAAGAAGTGAGAGTCCTACCTTGAACTTGAAAAATCTGCTTTCTCTAAAGCCAAAACGTACAGCTGCCATCAGAAAAAGACCCAATTGCTTTCCTTTTTCATTTTCCAGGCCAAGCAAATCTATTTCCTATTACAGCCTGTACTTATAGTTTTATTCTATCTTATGACTTAAAGACTAAAATATTTGAGCACCACTAGGATTTTTCCACTCATAAAGGGGGAAAATGCAAAACGCAAACCAGATGTTTTATAACGTATTTAATTTATTTTGGCCACCCATAGAGCTGTGGTTTATATTAGTGCCAACCAAGTTAAAAGCAACAGAGTTCTTCAGAAACACTATGTAACATATTGTACAATGACCAGGCATAGGGACCACCTTTCAATAAACTCCTATTTATTAAGCAAACATCAATGTCAAAAAAAGAAAACAGGAATTACTGAAAGTGCAAGTGGTGCTGCTGTACTTGAGCAGTTTCTGGGGGTATTTGCAAAGTTTGTGCTGTTTTCTTACATTATCGTAGCCTAATGCAGGGCTTGGAAAGTAGATGATCAAAGTATACATTGAAAGTGGATGAGTTTGCTGAAACTAGAACATCTGGAGATAACATGCTTAAAATAATATCATGTAAATAGCAGATACTGTAAAATAAGCAATTGTTTCAGAAATACTCAACAGTTGAAGAAGTTCCAACACATTAAAACTATCTTGTCCAAACAATTGCCAGACTTGTACTGGTACAAACCTCTCACTTTTTTTTCTATGTCTATGAATGGGAACAAAGACATTTCAAAAGTTAAACCCATGAGACTTCTCAGAGTTGCTGAGGTACTTATTGACAAGGTATCTCATGGAAATTGGAGTAAAAATAGCTATGGAAATTTCCCCTGTACCTATTCTTATTTAACTGAGAAATCATATCTCAACAACAGCCCCACTTTAACAGAAGATCTTTAGTACAGTATCGCAGGCTGAGGGACAAAATGAGCAATAAAGAGTGGTTGGTCTCAAAACATTTCTATATTGACAATTTACTACATAGGGAATATAAAAAAGATAAAATTCACTAACCTGCCAAAAATATTATGTGAAAGCATAAGGAAAGGATAATGTATGTATTTTAGGAAGACAGAATGGCATTAAAAGTTTTAACTTGTATTTTTTGGCTTGTTATCCACAGATTTAAAGAATTCCTCCTTCAAAGTGGATCATAATTGCAAAAGTTAATTAGAAAGTAATAAAATGTGGAAGCTTAGCAATTTAGTACACCAAACAACAGTATAGACTGAGCAAAAACATAGAAGCAGACTCTTAGCATGCAAACTTTTAAAGCAAAATACTTTTTTAATCAAATGACAACAAATATTTTGACCTAATAAATAAATATGAAGTACATTATTATCAAACCAAATGCAAATACAGAAAACTCACTTCAATTGAGAGGCATGCTTAAAGCAGTTTGAAAGCAAAAAATCCTTTGTGAATATTTCTGCAGGTAAAACTGTTCTAACAATTATTATCCATCATTTGCCAGTGCTTTCCTTCTCAGACAGACACACTCATTCGAACCTGAAAAAGCCAGAATGCCAAAAGTGGCTCCCCAATATGTTGGCTAAGGACTGTAATTTATTTAAATTATGCAACTGGATTTCCACAGCTGGCCCCCAGCTTGGCTGAGAGCTCGGTTCAATGCCAGTGCACCTGTCTGCTAATATTGTCCTACTCGCAGAGAAGGTAATATATCCAGCCACTTATATTGAAGTCCTGACTCTAATTAACAGAGCAAGCAAACGTTGACATTAGTGATAAATGCTGCTTAATAGTTACTGTGAGACCAGTGCAGCCAGCTGTCATTTTCCTGTAGCATTTTACAGTAATAATCCTTTCTTTATTTCTTAGGACATTGCTTATAATTTGTTTCTATGCATTTTGCTTCAAGTTGGAAACAAATCAGCACAAAAACCAACCCAGATAGCAGCAGCAAGACTCCCGGCTTTCAGACAAGTAATCAACAAGAAAGCATGCAAGCAGCATCCCTGGGAGGATGCATGGGGGACCCGACTACAGGAATTCTTATCCTTTATAAAGCTATGTAGCCTTGCACAAACAGCCTTTGGCATCTTGTCTCTGGCCTACCTGGACAGTAGCAAAACATGTTTATCAGATCATACAAGCCCAGAACCTGAACTGCAAGCAGTTAAAAACTGAAGGTCGCTAAACTGCAAAATTCAAGCATGCTTCTATGCTTTAGCCCACAGACAACGATAAAACAAAGCCTCCACAACCACCTGTAATAATATGCCTGTTCAGCCAGCAATTCCAAAGTACTCAGCAACACAAGGTAGACATTTTCTGCAGCTGGTTTTACATGTACATTCCTGCCAAATTGTTGTCTCGTCCCCTCTTACCTTCACATTAGTCCGGAGTGCACAGTAACATGCAAAAAACATTGCAGTAAACAAGGAGCATATGGACCAGTATTCAGCGTCTCTGCTCTGCACAAACGGTACACACACGATCCCGAGCATGTGCTACTAAGGAGCATCCGTTCCCTCTGTCAGTTTGAAAATGCATTGATCTCTGTTTTTCTGACTACAAAAAGACATGTCTTGAAGGCACTGAGTGAAAGCTACATATCTCTTCAGCGACTATATATAGAAATATGCCCAGTAATTTCAATTAGCAGAGAATTCAGCATCTGAAACTTGGACCTCAGTTGCTTTTCCTTCCAGCATTTTAAATTCAGGGGGGAAAAAGGAGGGGGAACTCACCCAGAGGGGAAAGGTGAGGAATTAAAACGTAAGCAGTGAGTTACTTATATTTCCCCCTGGCTTTGATGTTTTCCTATTCAATATTTTACAAACGTTATACACAGAAAAATGAAGAAAGGTTTCTCTTCCAAGTCTCAGATTTACTGTAGATTCTACACTGCTTCTGTCTGCTCTTGTTAAAGATGCAGCATCCCTTTTAACAAAGACAACGTCATCAATCATGACAGATTCAACATGTTCTACTTACAAATACAATCTCTGATTAAGGACAATGGCTGGCTGGCTTATTAACGTTTCCTCAAATGCAAGTTCAGTCCCCTGTGCTAATCTATTTTTAAATAAAAAGTCCCACCTACTCCTTCCCTCTCATTTAATAAAAATGCAGTTGACTAGCTCTAAAGATCCTGAATTGCATTGTGCTCCCAGCTCAGGCACTGGACATTGCTTTCAAACTGTTCTCTTGCTTGCTTGCGATTAGAAACACAGAGAAAAATTAAAATGAAAGCAGAAAAATCCTGGAAGAAGTCTGTGCCCTCACATTTGAAACTACATATTCTGAATTCAAAATGCTCCAATATCTTCCAGAAGGAGGGAACTCAGAACCTAGCCAGAAGGCAAAGCTTTAATTCACAAGCACAAAAATAAAATCAAACCACTTCTCTCACTCCTGTCAACCGCTGGGATGCTGCAAATTAACTGATTGTTTACTGGGCTGCAGGGACACAAAGTCAAAGACTCAACTCTGTTTATAGCACCGGAAACCACCGATATTAGTACTGAATTATGAAGCAATCTCCGGGAATAAAACCAGAACAGAGCCTTTTTTTTTTTTTCCCCACTGCAGCAGATACTGTGGGAGGCAAAGAGTGGAAAAGGCTTTACTACCTCCTTCTCTATCAGCACAGAGCAATTTGCGTAGGATAAGCATAACTTAATAGAAATATCTGCAGTGACTTTAGGATTTCTTTAAATGTTTTATGTAAACCCCCTTGGAAATCTGCAGAAATACTGAAGTCCTAACCAAGTCAGTGGGTATCTTTCTGTGGGCAATGGGTTGAAAAAGCTTAAACAGAAGGTCGTGCATTTAAAGAAGAATAAGGGGGAGGGGAAAAGACAGCAAGGTTTTTTTCAACATCTTCCTAAAGATAAGCTCTCAGAAAGTGTCGTCAACTCCAAGAGAACAGCTATTTTTAGCTTGTCATTGTTTGTGCCTTTTTTTAGGAACGAAAAAGGCAGTCGTGTTTAAAGCTAGATATTGCTCTCCAACGTAGCCCAAGACAGCTACTTAATTTGATCCCCAGCTCCATCTGTCATACAAATGAAGCAATTAGTAATCACAGACTTCTTTGGCACAAACAATGACTTCCACAACAAAAAAGATGAATCCTAGTTTTAAATCTGTGATTTTTGTTAGTAATGAAACTTGAGTCTAGATACCATAGTTCAAAAAGCTGGAGTATCCCAAACTTATGATGGTTCAGACTTTGGCTGCAGCAATATCCATCAAATAAGCTAAAACATAGTAATGTGTTGCTCAGCAAAAGCATGGGAGAATTAATTGATACATTTTTTTGGTCACTCAAGTGAACAGAAAGTGAAAGGAATCACGGTTTATTTTGCAGTACAGTACACTAAAAATTAAACTTAAGTATCTCAGTCATTGAAAAATTATCACAGATCTTGGGGAATTCTTATCCACACAGAAATGCAATTCAAAAAGCAAAGATGAAAATATGCACAGTCCTGAGAAGTGAGGCAAGGTTCAGGCAAGCACGTAGCTGCATATGAAAATCAAATTCAAGCTTTCTTTCTGCCAAAGGAATTGCACAAGTTTTCAGTCAGCAAAGTCTTTGAAACAACTTTTTTTTTCTCAACCCTAAAAAAACTAATGGTTTTATGTTTAGGCAAACAAACCCGACATGGGGAAAATCTCACTAAAGAAAGCAAGGCTGTGTAATGATACAATTCCTGAGTGATTACCTGGATAACAACTTCAGACTCATTTAAGAAAACAAGAAGTAATGCAGCCCCAAAGTATTCACTGAGAAAAAAAGCTCCCATGACTCCTGAGCATCTAAGAGGAAAAATTATCTAGGAAATTACAGAGTGACCCTCATAATCTTGTAAATAAAAAGGGAAGAGATACCTTCGTGCATATAGTAGTTGCCACCTGTAATAACTGTGGGGCATGTGAGAATTTGCCAGACAACTGAGACCTCTGTACCAGCCAACAAGGTACTACTTTGCTAGCAGACCAACCCAAAACATTTATCAGGGGCTACTTCAGGTAATCTACACAAGCAGATCCCTGCAGGGCTTGTTCACCTCTGCCAAGACATTTCTTATCACAGCAGCCTAATTGTTAAAGAAAGCGTTGTCATCAAGGACGTACAGTATTTTATGATGACTAACAGCTACTCAAAAGCATCACATATCGGTGATATTTACAGTTAAAGATACAGAGTTGATAAAAATGAGTGGGGAAAAAGCCCTGCCTGAGTCATCCAGACATGCCAAAAACAGTAGAACATTTGAAGTGCTCAAGACCTCTTTAAACAGGCAACAATAGGGAAAAACCCCAGAGATGAAAGAAGTTATTCCGTAAAAGATATAGGTTAAGAATAAAACCAGTAGAGAGCCAGTAGTCCAAAGGAGCCATACTACAGACCCTCTTTAAAAAGACATATAACTTGTGACCTGAATATTGTTAGATAACAGAAACTGGAGCCGCTATCTTGAGCTGTGAAATTCCATTGTTACTTTTCACTCCTGTGCCTTCAGAAGGGCAGAAGGGAGCACCTGGAAGAAAACCCTGGTTGTCTGCAGAGGTTCAAAGAGAGCAGAGGGAACATGCTGCCTTGGAAGACTTTGATCCCGGGAGTGCCCGAGGCCAGTCTGCTTTGGAGCAGCAAGGAGGGCACAGCCCTTTGCAGCATCCATCACTGCCCAGAAGCAGGGCACCAGGAGCTAGTAGCAGTAGTAGCAGTAACAGCAGTAGTACCAGTAGTAGGAATGCCCTATGGCTGTTGTGTCCTGAAGCTGTGGTCAAGGACCCCCACAGTGCCATGGCACTATACTAGCACAGAGAACTACAGAATGGTTTGGGTTGGAAGGGATCTTAAAGACCATCCAGTTGCAACCCCCTGCTAGGGCAGGGGTGCCACCCTTTAGACCAGGTTGCCCAGAACCCCAACTCACCTAGCTGTGAACACTGCCAGGGATGGAGCATCCACCACTGCTCTGGGGGGAACACAGGAATGGGACTGCACAATAACACTTTTCATCCTCATACACCTAAGTGCTTTCAAGTTTGGGTTGTTTTTCCAGGCATGATGGAAAGCGGGGCATTTTAAAGGAGAGTACCAATAAAAACAATAGACTAAAAATACAGTAAAGAAACCAACACTCACCAGGTTTTGCTTTATGTGCCTCACTTTACTTAAAGTGAGGTGGTGAAATATTATAAGTTAGTCTTAAAAGGACTCACTGCAATGAGACAGATTTTGTGATCACCCTGTGATGATCACAAAGAAAGTAAAGATTAGCTAGAAAAAGAAACCCAGAAATTTGAGGGGGAAAGGTCTGAAGAAGAGGGTGCATTGCTCTCTGAGTGGATGGAGGGAGAAATAACACTCCTGTCCTCCAAAAGAGAGAAGAGTGGATGTCTGCAGGAAATTGGGCATAATGGTGGAGATTTGCAAGGCTATTTGTAGACCATGCAATACTTATTAGTATCAATGCTGACAATCTGCGTCACTGACTTTGAGTAGCCAGGGGTGTAATTCTCCCTCTTTTCACAGGAGGTACTGGCTTGTGCGGTCATGGCACTCTGGCTACAGTCATGCTCCATCACTCCCTGTCTTTGCACACTGCAGTGATACAATCTATATAGCACCCTAGCACTGCATTGCCTAAATAACTCTGATTTCAGCACCGGAGCTCTAAATTGAAATGATTTTACTCTTTCCCCCATTTCTAAGACTTTAAACTGTCATAAAAAATGTTATTTTCCACATCTGCAATAAGTTCCTTACACTGATATCCAGGTTAAGGGGAAAGATATTGAAAGAACTGTTGATATGGACTGCAGGTCTGGAGTGCTATAAGGCCTATAGCTTCCAGATGGCAAATATTGACTAGAAGCAGTGGATTGAATCTATGAGCCATCTGGAAACAACTGCAGAAAGAAGAACGTGGAACAAAGCCTCAAATGGAAAGAAGTCTTTCTTAGGCTGTACACTGCAGCAAAGCCTAGTAAAGCGTAACAAACAGAGGAACTACATCAGCAGCTTGAACTCAGAAAAATCTTAAAAGTTTTCACAAAGAGAAAGAAAAAGGCTGAATAGATTATTTACAAACTCTCATCTCTAGTATTGTAAATAGCTCTCTGATATCCTGGCATTCTGATACATAAGTTGCTGTGTCAAATATTCTTCCTCACTTCCAGAGCAGTAAACACCAAAGACCTTGCCCTGGGCTGATTTAACTTAAGCCACCATTTTCCCTGAAAACTTTCTGTTCCCTTTTTCCTGCACAATCTTCTTAATACATTTGTCTGATTTTTGAGTATTTAATACTTTTCCTCTTAAAGTCCCAGCTCTCTGCTTTCTGTCTTATGTGGTTTCATCAAGGAAGGTTTTGATCAGATGTATAAAAAAACCATATAATTTACTTGGAAAATAATTCCTTCTCAATATTAAAATTTATATATATTTCAGAAATGAGGCTTTGCCATTAGTATTTCATAATTTCAGCCATAAAGACATTTATAACAAGCAAATTTAAAGAATAAATAAATAAAGGCCAAATGATAAATAAAAAATTAGTGAAGGATGGCCTCATCCTGTGAGTCTTTTCTGTGACTGTGAATTTTTCAGAAAAGGCTTCATCATTGTTCCTGATGACCCTAAAACAAAATAATGTAAAACAAGGAACAGAGGCTCAGGAAGAAGGAATTGGATTAATCTTCACCTTGAGTTACTCAAAATCTCATTTTTCCACTTCTGTACCTGTAATCCGTGGATCAGGTTTATTTACACTGCATCCTACAGAACTGATTGAGATGATGTAACCTTTTTAATGCCTCAATTGAGACACCCAGGCTGCAAAGACATTTTTGACTCTGAAGATCTGCAGTTGAGTTTCCTGGATTTCACTCAAATTGATTACTAACATGTCTCCACAATATGTGTTCCATTTTGTGACTATGAAAGAACACCTGCCTTTCTCCTTGACCTGAATTCTCATGATAACTCCTCCAAACAGGTATTTCCATTCACAGTCGTATTAAAGGCCATGGCAACCTGGAACCCTAGCAGATTATCCAGGCTGTTTTTCTTCCTGAGGGAAGATTAACCACACATGGAGTATTCTTGGCAAATGGTTGTCCAACTTCAAAGTCTCTCATGAAGGGAATACAGCCTTTGCTTCAGCTGGTCCTTTATTCTTAATATGGAAATCATAGAATCATGCAATTGTTAAGGTTGGAAAAGACCCCTAAAATAATCAAGTCCAACTATCAACGTAGCACCACCACTGTGTCCACCACTAAACCATGTTCTTAAGTGCCACAATCATATGTGCTTTGAACACTTCCAGGGATGGTGATTCCACCACTTCCCTAGGAAGCCTGTTCCAATGCTTGAAAAGCCTTTCAATGAAGAAATTCTCCCTATTATTCAAGCTAAACCTCCCATGGTTTGAGGCCATTTCCTTTAGTCCTATCACTTCTTACTAGGAAGAAGAGACTGACCCCATCACATTATAACCTCCTTTCATGTAGTTGTGGAGAGAAAGTCCTCTCTCAGCCTCCTTTTCTCCAGACTAAACACCACCAACTCAACACAAGACAAAAAGCTTAACTGATTAGAAGCCTTTAAATGATTAGAAGCCTATGCTTGTTTTCTGCACAAAAAATAATTTACCACTATTGTTTGAAAAACTTGGGGAAAAATGAAACTTGGGGGAAACGATGCCTGACTTGTCATGATTTCCATCACTCCCCAATTATGAATTAACATTTTACTTTTATAATTTATTAACTATAATTTATGAACTAAGCTTATTCATTTAAGCATAAAATCCACATTTCCATGGTAACAGCATGAATGAAGAAGGAATGAACTTCCAAAGTTCAATTGCATTTAATACAGTACTTAAAAATAAACCTCCAGCAATTTTCACTAAGGAAATTGCTGGAGTCTACTTGTAAGAAAAAAAAAATTAAAATTAAATCTCCCACTGTAAACTTGTATAAGAACAACTGGATTTTGCATTGTACTTGATAAAGACCCATGTGTGTCAAAACACTTAGTATTTTATTCTTTGTACTGTGATTTTAGTTGAGGAACCTATTTAAAGGGTTCCATTGTTAGATAAGAAATATGATAAAAAATTTCTAGCACTGAAAATAACCCAAGTTTTCATGAAAATACATGTGTAGGGTGGGTTTTTTATTGTTGTAGCCAGTGTTTTCATTAAACAAGCAAAGTGTTTGAATTTACTATAGAGATTATATTGACGGATATTCATTGGCCATGCTCTAACTACTCCTCTTCATTCCATTGATAACAGTTATTAGTTTAATATGTTAACAAACTTAAACAAGAAATCTTAGCAGTGAGATAAACACTTTTGTTTTAAAAATATGTTTAAATTTAGCAGGTTCTCGAAAAGTAATTTCAAACCTGCATAGTATTTGAAAGCAAAGGAAAATTAATGAGGGAAATTATTTACAAGGCAATTAGTGTAATTTTCTATGTTTTACTGATTTCAAATGATTAATCAAGATGTTTCTAGAAGTCTTCTGAGTTAAAAGGAAACTATTAGGCTCAGTAAAGAATAGATAGGTTAGAATAGGTCTAATTGCTCTCATAATGTGCTAAATCTAGAAATCTGTACTTTCTTTTTAAAACAGAAAAGAACATTCAACATAATTATATTATAAACACATAGGATGAAAAAACCTTTCGCAGCAACCTATCTCTGTGAAAATTGGTAAAATGGTGATGAATGTTACATTTGTATCTCCTCTGGAACCTGTGACTCCCAACATTTAAAGACACCTGGCCAACCTACATACTTTTTCTTCTAGTACTATCCAAACCATAAAAATAATACTCAGATGAAGACCTTATAAACATAGTAGCAGCAACAATAAACTCAGCAAAAACCCTTCCCACGACTGATTAGAACTTTTCCTGTAGAGTTTTACCGATTATTTCAGTCCTTACTTCAACTCCTCTTTTACACATCAAGACAAAATATTTTCAACTGTATTATTTTCAGCTGTATGTACAGAAATTCATGGGAGTCAATGAGATGAATCCCATGGTCCTGAGAGAACTGGCAAGTGTAGTTGATAGCCACTCTCTGTCATATTTGAAAAGCCACAGCAGTCAGACAAAGCACCCAGTGACTGGGAAAAGAGATGTTTCACACCAATATTCAAAACTAATAAAAAGCAGGACCACAGGAATTACCAGCCAGTCAGCCTCACCTCCGTCTTTGGTAAGATAATGGACCAGATCCTCCTGGGAGCTATGTCAAGGCATATGAACAGCAGGAAGGTGATTCCAGGCAGCCAACACAGCTTCAAAATGGGCAAATCACCCCTAAATTACCTGCTGGCCTTCTACAATGAAGTGATGGAGTGACTGTGCTGCTGGATAAGGGAAGATAAACTGGTATCATTTATCTTGACTTCAGTAAAGTCTTTGACAGGGTCTCACACAACATCTTTGTCTCTAAATTAGAGAGATATGGATTTGATGGATGGGCTATTTGATGGATAAGGAATCCGCTGGATGGCCGGTTGCAGTCGATGGCTCAATGTCCAAACTGAGATCGTTACCAAGTGGTATTCTGCAGGAGTCCATACCAGGACCAGCACTGCTCAGTTTCTTTATTAATGACCTAACCAGTGCGGCTTTGAAAGTCTGCACATGACACCAACGTCAGTGGTACAACTGGTATTCTAGGTGGAAAGGATGCCATAGGATGGGACCTTGACAGGCTTGAGGAAGCATCCAATGGAAATCTCATGAAGCTCAACAAGGCCAAGGCAATCACCTGTATCAGGGACTAATAGATTGAGAGAAGCCCTGCACAGAAGGACTTGGGAACACTGGTAGATAAAGAAATTAACATGAACCAGAAACATGCACTTACAGCCCAAAAAGTCAACCCTATCCTGGGCTGCATCAGAAGAAGCGTAGAGTTTTACCAATTATAATTATTATTAATTATAGGACCAGCAAGCAGATTGAGGGATGTGATTTTGTCCCTATCTACATTGCTCTCCTGAGACCCCACCCAGAGTGCTGCATCCAGCTCTGGGATCCAACATAAGAAGGATGAGGACCTCATGAAGCAGGTCCAGAGGAGGCCATGAAGATGTTTGGAGGGCTGGAGCACCTCTCCTGTGAAGACAGGCTGAGAGAGTTGGGGTTGTTCAGCCTGGAGAAGACAAAGCTCTAGGAAGACCTTACTGAACCCTTTCAATACTTAAATGGGGCCTATAATAAAGCTGTAGAGGGATTTAAGAATTTCACATGGTGCTCCTGAAAACTGATGTTGAGAAGACAAATCTTGGCAGTTAGATCCCAACTCTTTAGGGGCTGTAATTAATGGTATCATGAGAAAGAAGAAGTCTTATGGTTTTTTTTTACTTTTGATGGTGTAGTGAAGCTTCACATGTACTGACTGAACAATTATTGTCATGTTTTGCTGTTCTAGGTCCAAGGGAATACCTCAAATGTTGTGGTCAAAGCATGGTTATTTCTTTCTGGAAACTATTCTTTTTAGTTATTTCAGTTGTGGAGAATTTGGCACACGAAGTCAAAATTTTAAAATGTTCTGAAGAGCCACAAAATATTTTCAACAAATTTACATCTGAATAGAACTTTTTACACTGCTAGTATCTAAGTACTTCTATTATTTCACAGCAGTTAAAGAACCCTTTTTTACCAATATTATTTAAGGAGTTGTATTATTTCCAAGTAGTCAAAAGTTTCCTTTTAAAATACCATGCTTTGCACATTTCTTCCAAGCATGTCCTCTTCTGACTTCAATACTCCCTTGAGTCACATGCAATGGAGATCAGATAAATTCAGAGAACGTCTTCAGTGAAATAGCTTGTAAAATAGAAATTACTGCTATAATCTGATGATATTTCACAAGGAAACTGACTTTAGCACTGCTTCCTCTGTAACTATTTATAAAAGGTAAAAATCTCTGCCAATCTTTCTGGCTATTGAGTTGTCTGTAAACATTTTGTTAATACTTCTATATGCAAAATTACTCTCAGTGTAGTACACAGGGTCAGTATCTCCTTTACATGGAGGACAAGACTGAATGAGACATGCATGCTGACAGCAGAATACCAACTGACTAGAGCCATATTTATCCAAGGGGAACATTTTCTCTCCTCTTAACACTTTATTTAAATAGTTTTAGAAATTGCAGTCCCCTTGACCCAAAGAAGTTATAGCATGCTCCATTTCAAGCATTAACTAAAAATATCATCAAATCTCTTAGGAAAACAAAGCCAGAGTCTATTGTCAATCATAATACAAGCAACCTTTGTAATTTCAACAGGGTCATAAATATCTACAGTCCTATAAAATATTATAATCTGGCCCAAAGAATAAATAAATTCAGATTAAAGTATGATATATGCTGAATGAAAATCTACATCTACTAAAGCCAACACTAAAACCATCTTATTAATTTCAGGGAATTTCACTGATGTCCTTTAACGTATAAAATAAATGTTAATGCACATGCCACAATACTGAGTTTGTATGCAAACTTCAGTTATAAAGAGTTGATGCTCCCTGTTATTCTTTTAGCAGATTATCAGCTCTACTATAGCTGTTCTACAAAAACAGAGTAAGAGAGTCTGAAAATATCTTTTTCTATCCCCTTTTCATCACCACACTCAAATCGGAGTTCACATATTGAAATATGCTTTAAGAAGTGTTTGTGAATATTTATTCAGTCACAATGACTGGAACATTTAATACAGTGTAAGAGCATCATGCAGTTGTCAGAGTATTCTGAACACAAGAATACTCTCATCTGAATGACTTCATATACATTTGCAGTTATTGGGTAATTTTAATGCAAATGTAGTTTCCTGATTTGGGAAACTCCTACATGGAGTTTACTCCTGTAAACACTGCAGAAATGATGGAAAGCATACAAAAAGTGAGAGATTGCTCAGAACGGCAGGGAGTCCTGATATAGATCATAGAATATTGTGTGGGTCTTCAGTGGAAGGGCAGGTAGGCAAGAGACATTTCAGCTTGCATGTGTCAATCAGAACCAAGGAAAGGATACTAAGAGTTATTACAGACTCAGTAAGACAAGTCAAACTGAACTTTAAGAAGATTTTCCCTGGGAAGGAGGATAGGAGAATCTGTTGTGAGAGGTGAGTCAAGTCCACAAAACAGAAGAATGCAACTGAGTTCATCTTCTGTGAGGGGGAGAGGTTATTGATTTTTTTAAAAAATCTGAGTCTGAAGAGAAAGAAGTGAAGTCAATAAAATAAACATATACCACAGCAAGAGCCTTTTTCCACCCTCAAGCAAACCAGCACAGGAATGTAGCTCATCTCCCCATCTTTGATGACACCTGGTCCTTCACAAAACCTGTGATGCAAATAAGGTAATGAGAATTAAGTAATAATAAAGGCTGGCATAGATTGTGTTTATGTGCATTCATAAGTTTGCCTTTGTAATAAGAATGTAGCTCTCTAAATGCTCATCAGAAATCTGCTAATTAATGGCTGCTGCTGCTGCTGTATATGATGCTCTGGAAAAACAAGCCAAACCACAAAATATGCTAAACTGGCAGATGATTGCTGTCTGCTGATTTCAGAGAAGTCCTGGCCAGGAAGTCAGGCTAGATGATGGCCAAATTCTTCTGGACCTCATGCAGATGTATCTGCTAATTCACAAGCACAAAAAAAAAGAGCACAAGCCAGGAACAATCTGGAAACACTCTCAACTCAACAGTTGTTACTGCCTGTAACAGAAAACTGTCATTTTATACTTCTGCTTTGCATTATTCTCTGCTTCTTTCCCTATGTTTTCTACAAATAGTGGCATTTCATGCCAATTAATGAGATGGGTTTTTGAAAGAGATGTAGAAATTCCCAAGCTACAAATGAAGCTGTTAAAACCCATAATGAAGCTGTGCAATGCTCAAAAATGTTGGCCACATGGAAGAAGTAAAACTTTTAAACATCTCAGTACTTCTGATGCATTGGCTTTCTCTGTCATTTGACAGCCCTCTGCACTGAAATAGCTTGTTGAATATTTTAGAATCAACATCACAGTATTTCAGTGAAAGGATTATAATTAATTTTTCACAACTGCATAATTTCAGGGCATTGTGAAATACAACTTCAGTGGGTTTCTTCATGCAGCAATGTCCCAGTGTCATATTGAACAGTTGCGTCTATGGCAACATGTTCCTATTATCATAGATCTCCTATATCTACCATCATCTCTGAAATTTTTTTAGTTAATTAACACAGAATTCAATGTTAATTGTTAATATCAGAATGAAAATAGAAGTTCATGCATAAAGCAACTTCTGCCTACATATTGCTCTACACATGTTGAACAAGTAAAACCTTTTTGCTTAAATAGAACTGGGAAACATTTGAGGCCAAAAGAGATCACAATTTACTTTCCATTTCCTGGCTTCTGCTACTACAGGAAAGATCTGTTTATTCACTGTTATATTATTGCATAGCAAATAGTGTAAATTAGAATGTTATTCTTCTACAGTAGAAGGCAAACTGGTAGCAGTTAGAGCCTAGATTGAGAGCCAGGACTCTCAGGATCTCTCTTTCAGTTTTCCAGGTGTGGTAAACAGGTCTGGCCCTGACTTTATTCATCCACAAACTGGTATTTATGTTATTAATCCCAGTAATCACTCTCAAAATGCCAGTGTTTTTATTACAGCTCCCAGTCCTTGCTGCTCTGCACTGCATATTACCTTTCAGTAAGGACACACTTTGGTCTGCAAAGCTTTGAATGACAAGTGTAAGTAAGAGCAGTTAATATTTTCAAGTCATTTATGAAGATTGATTTGGAATATTTGATTTCCTTAAACCGAGCGAACACATCTCAATGCTCACTGAGTCTCTGAGCTCTACCACCCAGTGTGCAGCTTTGTGCTCTAGCACTCAGAGCATTTCCCAAAGTATTTTGCCCTGTGTGAATGCATTTATTTGTACCTTCTTCTATCACCAGCAGCATGCTTGATTTCAAGAATGGAACTTGATATTTTTCATAACCTCCCAGAACATATTGAAGACATCTCTGGGTTGGCACCCCATATTTCTAGGAAAAAACCCCATATTTATCAAGCTTCCAGCACTTATATATTCTTAGTAAAATACCAAAATCAATGAGATGTCATTTATGAATATTTTTATGGACTTCCCACTAGATTATATCATCAACATACTCATGTGTCTGTTCAAATAACCTGCAAATTAATGTGTTAATGCTTTCCTGACATGTGGTTTTACATTCCACTGAGCCATAGTCATTAAAGGTGGCTATACAGCACCCAAAACAACCTCCAAAGTCTTCATCTTGCCTGTAAGAAGAACCTTTCACTGCCATACTCTTTCTTGTTTTACTATATTATTTTATAGATAGTATTTTATTACATTATTTTCAGCTACTCTACAATCCCCACAGAAAATCAGCAAAAGCATGAGAGAGGAAGGGAAATTTGTGCCCTCCAGCCAAATTTTCTGAAGAAGCCTCTGACAGTTTTATGCCTGATACATAATTCAGAGATATGTAGGTAACATGTCAGAAGGTCCAGCTACAGAAATAGGACACAGAAAGAAACTAGTAAAGGAATACACTTTAATTCTAAGAAAAAGAGGAGCTGCATATGAAAAATCTTAGAAGAGCAGTAGTTGCTTACTGCCCTTTGCAGGTCAGGAGTTCACTGGTTTGGGCAACAGCTTGTGGCTCTTAAGACTTGGTTAAACCCCCTGCTTTGCCATAGGCTCACACCAGTGTGATAAAGAGCAAGATGTTTAAACTACAAGATCTCAGGGTCTTATACATAAAGATTAGCTCATGAGCATGACTCTGTTTTTTTAACATTACAGGATTATCAGATGCTATGAAAACAACCACAGTAAAAGCAATGTTAAATCGGGTCTACCTAACCCAAACTAATTTGGGATATCACTTGACACCTAAAATCTAAAGCCTCAGAATCACCCAGTCTAACAGTTCTTCAGGTTCTCCTGAAGTGTGAAAGTCTTTGGATTTCTAAATTAAATTGTTTCTACTAATTCAGTCTAGAAGTTATCTTCATCTTTAAATTAGCACATACTCAAAGCATGTATTCTAATAAATTGGTAATTATGTCCAACCTAAAACCATCTTGAAGCACATATACAGGGATACAGCCACTTAGACCCTAACTAAATCCTTTTTTGACCTCTATCTAATTACCTCTAAGAAGCATAAAATCTAGATGAAGTGAATACTACTGTTAATATCACAATACTGGTGCAGCACGAAAAATGATGCCATTTTTCACCTGAGAGACTTGTGTTTGGGTCATTCAAATGAGACCATTTGGATCACTCACCATCATTTTCAGAAATGGGCTATATGGCAGGACGCAGAGTGTATAGGTTTTTATAATGTTCCCTATTACTCACAAGGGAAAATAAATTCAGTTATGGTAGGCAAAACTCATCACCGTCTCTCCTCTCAAGTAGATGTCAAAAATTTAACCAAAAGAGACCCCAAGTTAAGTGCTGGAATTAGGTTGAATGCAACTGATGGAACCATGCTAGGAAGTATTTACTGATATGACACAAGTCACACAAAACTGTATTATTAAGTCCAAAGACCACAATCCAAAAAAGGTTTTCAGTTAATTAAACAAAATTTCAATACATTAAATCTCTTCCGTAGAAAGTAAACAAATCTACTTCACATATGAAACCATCTGTTTGGTGTATGAATCTGAAAGAAAAAGGCTCTTTAAGTGTGCAGTGAAGGTTAATCAAATTTGCATCCCATCTCAACACACGCTCCCTGAAAATGTGATCAATCCCCTTGTTTTCTTCCCAGATAGCTACAAAAAAGGATGCAGAATTGAAGGAATTCCTTTCCATCAGTAATGCAAGACCTCAGCCACCTCTCGATATTCAGTCCAGAGCCCAAAATAGCCTAACCTTGAGAGGAAATAGCCAAGATTTATAGATAAAGCGAGTGGAAAGACCAGAAAAAAAAACTAATCTGTGTATGGGAAAGCCTGATGACCAACCCTGTGATGAACTGCCAGAGGGCAGAGCTCAGCAGCTGGCTAACAAAGAGTGGACAGCCATGAGAAATGTCATGGGCACTCCTGCATCAGGCTTGACTAGAAGGATATTAAACACTAAATTAAACCCTAAGAGAGATAGTTCAACCATTAACCATTAACATATGCAAGGAGAGCTATTTGGGAGTACTTTAAGGCTATCATTCTCTCTTCAAAATCCACAACAATAAAGGCACTCCATGAATCAGAAAAGTCTGAAACAGTCACCACATCAGTTCAGGAACACAGTAGCTGCTAGGTGAAAAAAGTAAGCTTCAAAACGAGAATTCAAACTTGTCTTCTCCCACAGCTGTAGGCATCTCTTATCTCCTGGAAGCCAGAAATGCTCAAATCCCTTCAGCAGAACAACATCCCAGACATCCAACTTAATGTCTGGGATCTGGTTATTATGTAGATGTTACTACCCACCTGGGGCCTAGACTAATTCAGGACATGTACAGCTCTTTCCAATTTTAGTTGACTTTGTACTTTGTCCATCTTTTTATTGCATGGCAAAAGCAGGAAAAGCATTATTGTTCATCTTGTTGCTGAATAATCTTTCATGTAATCTTCTTTTCTGGAACTGGGAGTTTTTTAAGCTAATGTGCACATTGTCTGGAATTAATGTATGCACAGCAGTTTTTCACTGCCATTTAACAGTATTACTCGGGCTCATGCCAGCTAAATACATTTCAGTAGATTTCAAACCAGATTTCTGCAATGCAATCTCTTTGGTATTGCTTGTGGCAAACATTTGGGAACTTCAGTAGATGTGCAATATGATCGCCCAGAGTATCTTACAGTGTTTAACACAACTAGAATAAATGCAAAAGATAAAAGAATTTTCTTGGGTCGCACAACTAGCCCTAAACTTTGAATTTTTTATTGTGATTTCAAAGTACTCAATATATTGCCTGGGAGCTAGTTACTAGTGAAATTACATGTGCTTGAGGTAGCTAAGAACTCCAGTTATCTGTAAATGCACGGTTTCAACGAGCTCCTCAGAGAACCTCACTGTTTTCAAGTAACTTGAAAAACCTCAAGTTTTCTGAGATTCTGCCCAGTATAATGTGGGAGGAAAGGAAAAAGTTGCCCTTGCATCATCTTTGCATCTTGCTGAATTTATCTACGGCTCTAGGCAGAACTGGCCTGGATATTACAAGAGCATATTGGCTACCATGATAAAGTAGCCAATGGTCTAAGTATGTTGGGATTTACAAGGTTGGGCTCAACAAAAAGAGGTCAGAATACCACTCTGTCAAGTAACCCCTCTATCAAGCAGCCTTGGGGTGCTGTTCAGTATAACAACTCTGCCAGTTCTCTGTGAGGCAAGGGAGCAAATAGCTACCACATTTACCACCTTGCAATGCAAAAGAAACTTCATCCTGGACTGCTTTTATCATAAACTTTCTCCTGTGGATGCATTACTGACAGTTCCCAGAAAAAAAGGCCATATACCTAGCAACAGCTTCCAGGTATAGCTGCATTAAATGTTGTATAAATTAATGAATGAATAAGAAATCTAAATAAATAAAATGTAAAAAGGAAATCATTGTGCTAGAAGAGGCAGCAGATAGTAATACGGAGATTAAAAGTGATCACTTCCATTTCAAAAGCTAATATGATGGTAATTCCAATGATTGTAGCTTTAAGTACCAGATCAGCATATAGAAGCAACTGACCTCTCTCAAGTGTTAAGTTAGATATGTACTAATCTGTGTTTTGGGGTTATAAGCAATAAAAAGAATAGGTTTGACCCAAGTGTCCAATATAGCACACTTTTTGGAAGCAATATCCACCAGTCTGCTGTAAGATTACTGTGGTTCTAAAACTGCCTGGGAAAGGAAATCCACATGGTGAATTTATCCACAACAAAACTACAAGGCAAATCTTGCCTCAGACAGTGAAGAAATGAAGAAATCAGTTTCTGTGGTTCAATGTCAAAATCACTGCAGTGATATAAATGTCACAGTGGTTTGGTTTTCCTCCGACCCTTAACATGCCTTCCTCTATTTATTCTTCTCTCTTCTTTTAGCTAGGTATTCCCAGAGCAAGGGAAACTAACGACTTGCTTACACTTCAGTTTGATGGGACTGCCATTCTCTTCCCACAGGCCCAGAGAACAACACAGTGACACCCACCCTCCAGCACGCCACCTTAAGCCCCTTCCCCACTTGATAGTGTGGAGATGCAGGAATGTGGTCCACAACAACCAGCTCCCAGAAAAGCAGCACTTCTGCACCCATCTTGCTCCATGGAACCCAGCTGCCCTATTTCCCACTCCTTCATTATGCTCACAGGTCTGGGGAGCAGGTTCCCAGCCACCTCACTACACCCAGGTTCTGTGCAGGACCCAGTGCAGACAGGCCGCAGCAACCCTGTTTTCTCATTTGAAGTATCCAACCTTACTCCCAGTCTCACACACCCCTTTACATTTGCTGTGACCCAGCAGCTTGATTTCACAGAAATACTAGGAAGTGAATTATGCTTCCGCCAAAATAATCCTCAGACTTCACACTCCAGCATACATCAATATTGCAGCCTGCAGAGTAGTGCACTGGTATCTGTTCCAGCTCCAAATAAGCCAGCTGAGATACTGGAATTAGTTAGAACAGCATGGTGTTGCCCACAGATTAACTTCTTCTTCCCAAGAGGATAAATCAGCCTACAGCAAACATATCCTTGACTGCAATCTACATGCAGAACTATGCCTCCCTACTGTCCAGCACGCTGTCAGAAAAGATTCCCTCAGAAACTGAAACCGAATGGTTCTGATCTCTGCAGCTCATTTTAGCCCTAACACGTCCCACACCAGAGGCAGAAAGTGGCAATAAGTAAATTCAGTATTGGTTGAGCTTCCCCCTCCCCTGAGATGACATTCTCCCTGGGGGTCTCCAACCAGCCAAGGCAACATGCAGCACAGAAGGGCATTAGACTGGACAAACTGTTCTGCTGTGTAATCAAGTGTTTAAATAGACCCTGTAAGTAGGCTACAGTGCACATGTGCACAATACCATAAATATTAATATACCTGTAAAATCATTAGGCAACATTTAGTTCTCAAAAGAATATCATTGCCAGAATCAGGTTTTTTCCATCGTTTTTGTAATGAGACAGAAGCAAAGCACAGAATAGGCCATACATGACAAATACTGTAACATCATTATTAATCTCAGCTCCTTGGTGTGACATGGTAGATGGAACTAGAGATCAGTGATAAGAACACTAGTTTTGAATCTCTGACCAATCTGAAGTCCTTCTAAAAGTTTCCCAAGGCTTACAATTGCACACACAACCTCATCCAAGCCGTGACGTGTCTTTATGAGTTTCTTACCATAGGAGTAGCAGTGAATTCAAATCTGTCATGGATAGGCAGCAATTTGGTAGCAAATAACTTCTTTGATTAATTATCTCTTTTACTGAAACTGGGCAAGTGTTGCTTACATGCTTCTACAAATTATTTGTTCTACACCAGTTACGTGATGATTATTTTGTGCTGATATTTGTTTGACCTGTGAAGAGTCAGCAGCAGTTTATTGTGAATCTTTAAAATTTCACCTTTCAGCTACAGTGGTTAATTCTGACTGAATATCACTTTCTGTATGTAGGCAGAGTAAGTCTAACTCCTAGGATCAGCTCCCTAATGAGGAACCTAACAACCTTCAAAAACCTGCTGGATTTCTTAGGGTTTCCTGCTAGTAAACATGTTTGCTAGAATAACTGTAAAACACATATGAAAGCAAAAAGCAAATAGGCAGAATCCATTGGGTTATTTGCCCAGTGAATATTCATAGGCAATGCAGACTTTCCACAATACTTTAGCTCTTACAATATACAATAAAACACTGAATAAAAATGTGTCATTATAATCTACACATTTGAATTTCTTTTCCTGCTTGTTAAACTATATTAATTCAAAAAACCTTTTATCTGTAAAGAAAGGTGGGTGAGACAGCACAGGAGAGAAGGTAGGAGTAGTCTGTAAAGAAGAGGAAAAATACCAAACATATTCAATGAGAACAGGAGCAGAGAACATGGGACGGGAAGCAATTAGAGGTGAATAAGGTAATTAAATGTGGATTAAACTGCCTGTGGTAATGAACTACATCTATTGAGAAAGCAAAATGGGAGTGTGGGAATGGCAGCAGTGCCTCTTGCTTTCATCCTGAGTTCAAAGGGGCCTCCTTTTGCCCTGCTGTCCTGTTGTTCACTATTCTATAAATTCCACTCATTTTCACTTACAATGTTTGAAATATGTTTTTAAAACTTCTAGACCAGACATTTGCATTTGCACCTTCCCTTTCCAAAATCTCACTTCAACCGTAAGGGAGTTTTTTAAAACAGAATTCATAAAAAATAACTCCATTAGGCTCATAGTTTTAGCTTAGTCTCAAGTCCAGCAATAATGTCCTCTCAGTCATCTATGTTTAAATCATGGAACAAAAGAGCAGCAGGAACAAAAGCAAACCTCATATAGTAAAACTAAAATCTTTATCCTCAAAATGCATCACCAAGTTATCCTAAACATAAGCCACACATATCCATGGGTGGGAACGCAATTCTCCCACCTAAAATATTCATAAATTAATCTATGCGAATACACACAGTAAAAAAATCAGATCTTCTGACATTTGAGTTTTTTATGTATACATATATATTAGAAAAAACCCTAACTTTTAAAAACAAGACAAGAGTCCTGAGTCCTACAGGAGGGAATACAAGACATCTTTGATCACGTCCCTCATGACTATCACTTGGGACATCAAACAGTGATGTGTCACTGGTTGACAGAATATTAAATCCATGCTCCCTTGTATCCCAGGCTGCAGCAAGGCTCTCTCAGCTACTGTATGTCATAGAATCATAGAATCACAGAATCATAGAATCACAGAATCATAGAATGGATTGGGTTGGAAGGGACCTTTAAAACAACCTAGTTCCAAAGCCCCTTCCAGGGACAGCGATACCTTCTACTAGACCAGGTTGCTAGAGCTCTCTCCAATCTGGCCTTAAGTACTTGGGGGGATTGCTAACATTTCTTGGCAACCTGTTCCAGTGCCTCACCACCCTCACAGTAAAGATTTTTTTCCTAACATCTAATCTAAACTTATGTGCTTTCAATTTGAAGCCATTACCCCCTGTCCTGTCACTACATGCTCTTGTAAAAAGTCCCTCTTCCAGCTTTCTTCTAGGCTTTCTTCAGCAACTGGAAGGCCACAAAGCCCTCTCTTTTCCAGAATGAACAAATCCAACTCTCTTAGCCTTTCCTCATGTTTTTTCTTTCCTTCTCTGATCTGTTCATCCCCTGGACTGATACCAGGGGTTGCCCCAATCCAGATGCAGAACCTTGCACTTGCTTAAATCTCATGAAACTCCCACAGTCCCACTTCTCAAGCTTGTCCAGGTCCCTCTGGCATCCTTCAGGTATGTTAACAGCACTGGTCAGCTTGGTGTCATCTGCAAGTTTGCTGAGGGTGCACTCAATTCTTCCATCTATGTCATTAATGAAGAAAACATTAAACAACATGAATAACATTAAATAACACTGGTCTCAGTATGGACCTCTCAGGGACATTATCACTGATGTCCATTAGGACTCTGACCCACTGACCATTACCCCCTGGATGCGATCACCCAGCCACTTTCTTATCCATCTAACAGTCCACTCATCAAATCCATCCCTCAACAGTTTTAGAGAAGAATGTTGGGGGGGATCATGTCAGAGTCCATATAAATGCCTACCCTGCCTTTGTTCACTGACACAGTCACTCCAGAATAGTTTATATTGGAAGGGACCTTTAAAGGCCAGCTTGTCCAGTCCCCCTGCAACAAACAGGGACATCTTCAACTAGATCAGGTTGCTCAGCGCTGCACTCAACCTGAATTTGTGTCAGTAAGTATTTGTCAAATACCTACAGGTCAAAGCAGATACTGCTCAATGGCATCTACTTTCCTCTAAAGAGGTGGACGCTCACCTCTCTGCCTGTCATTCATACATCCAATTGTCTTACCATTGCACCTTGGTGACAAGTGGTTATTTTGTAGCTGTAAACCCATTTATGGGTCATTTAGCCTTCAAAAGGTGAACAAAACTGGCAACATGCAGACACAGTAAAAAATTATGTTTCCAGTTCCACTCCATCAGCCTACATACTTGCATTAACTAGGTGTACTAGTGAGCAGTGGTTGTCAGGGATAGTCAAATTTCCTTTTGGAAATGACCACATGCTTTTAATGGAAAGAGAAATTCCTATGTTATGTTGCTGCCAATCCCCAGGCTGCCCATTAACAATCGATGTCCTGAAAACATCCAAGGGCTATAATGTGTGCACAACACTCATATTGCAATTTCAGAAATGGATGTGACCCCATGGAAGACATCCATATGTACCAATTTAAAATGTATAAATGCAAGAGAAAAAAAAGTAAATACTCCAGATGGAGCTGGCCAATGTGCCACATACCACTCGACATTTGTGAAGTCCTGGTGATTTTGAAAATCAATGCCAAGGAGGTGGATCAGGTGGGTATGAAATGGAAGTCAGCAGAGGAATTCGGGACTCAGTTCAAACCCTAATGCACTATACAGGAGAAACTACAATAGACATACTCAATGATATGATGGATGAGAAAGAAAGATGCAATCCCAAAGCTCATTATTCAAGACAACATACAGTTATGTCAGATGAAAGTCCTTCCTAGGAGCAATTCATAATCTTGAACTCTTTCTTAAAGATGACCACAAACTGCATCTGTGTTCCTTCATTTAGCTCTGGAAACAATGGATCTTTTAACCACTTTGAGGAGTGGATTTTCTATTCCATTCCCTTCCCCCTCCAAGTTCCTGAATTGAGTGTGACTAGAGATATACTGCTATTTTCATCTAAATTTCTATCATTTTCTTTCCATACTGACATATTGCAAATGTTACGGAGTTCCCCTAAGTTAAACCAGAACCATGATGGTGTTGATACTTAGTATCTTCTGACTGCCTATGCTACATTAATAACATAGTCATTTACTCACTGCCAGCTGCCAAAGTTGAATCTTTTAAAGAACTTGTAGACCGAAACAGCAAAAAACTTTGCAAAGCCAATTAACAAATACATTAAACTAAGAAAAAAGCTCATTTATGTGCACTAATGCTATCACCAACTTAAACTTCAATTTCTGAACAAATATTATTATCAATTAATAATGCATGCCACTTACAGAGCTCTTTTCATCTTGGAAGAGATTTATAAACATTAACTAATTAAATTGCCTGATCTTTTTCATTGTTATTTTACATATATATGTGTAAAATTGGGGTCCAGAAAGGGAAAGGCCATTAGGTGCCTAGAGACTTCAGTACTACAAAGGCAAGAGCAGAAAACTGGTTTAATTTATGCACAAGCTGCTTCTTCTTTGTAATGAATGTTTTGCATCTTCAAAAAAGCTCCCACCCAGGGCAATGACCAGCAGAGGACACTCCCATTACAGCAAACTCTTTCCAAGGTTGTTCCAGCACATAAGACCAAATTTAACCTGTTGATACTATTTTTATGCCATTTTAAGGTGCAGCCATCTTCTCTGGCCTGTGACCTCTCCAGGGTTTTGGAGTTTTTTTGGGTTTGTTGGAGTTTTTCTTGGGGGGTGGAGATCATTTGCTTGTTTGTCTAATGAGAAGGATTTCCTAATTCATCTAAGTCATCTTAGCAGCTGGACAAATACCCTGTATGGCTGTAACTATGAAAAATAATATCCCTCTTCCAGAGGTCAACACTGAAATATTTTAACTCAACATGCAATCACTTTTGCCTCTTTTTCATATGTGGTTCAGCCTTGAAATACAACTCTTATGGGGCTACCAGGAAACTCCTGTAAACAGAATGCACGAATCCCTAAGGGAATACAGCATTTATCAGCAAAATTTATGCTTTTCTCAGTCTTGAGAAAAGAGCTTATAATTCATAAATCAGTTAAATACTTTATGTAATTGAGCAGTTTTACATATATTTAGGCTAGAAAGTTGTTGAAATGCTTATGCAACCTTTTAAAGGTTTTTTTTTCACTGCCAGATAAAGGATTATCAGATGAATTATATATAACAATGATGGCACTGTAGGACAGGTTTATCAAAGATCATTACAGTCACTAAAAATACCACAGAAATTCACATGCTCCATCCTTGTGTAAAGTTTTCAATCAAAACTAGAGATGTGAAGATGCACCAGTCTAATAAATATGAAATCTCAAATGTTTTTACACCCTCAGGAATGATTTCTCTTGATAACAACCTCCAGACAGGAATGATTTTCTCACTGACACTACCTGAAATGCAAATTCTATGAATTCTGCAAAAAAAAAGTATGGCCTACTTATGACTATGGTGAAATACACCTTCACACTGCAATATAAAAGTTTGCTATATGGGAAAAACATGCTCTAGCATATTTTTTCAGGATATTTTATTCTTATTTTTAATGCATTTTCAATAATTTTATTAGAATGAGTGATACACCTGTAGTTTGTGATAACATAGACATCATATCACAATTTCATGGAATTGGTACCTTCATAGATGACTGGCCTAAATTTCAGAAATCATAATGCTTTGGATGGTTTATTAGTTTCTGCATATTTTTCAGATAAACAGATTTATGAGCACATTACATTTTAGCATTGCCATTAAGAAAATATGATTTTTATAGTTCTAGACACACTTGGAGTAACCCAACGTGCTTTACATATTTATGAGGGATTTTTAGTTACAGTGTACTCATTAAAAGCTAGCACCCAAACCTAGACATTAATAAATGTTTTAATTAAGATGGGAATATCATCTGGGATGAAAAATATATTCCCTATTCTTCTCCAAGAACTCCAGAAACATTACTATGATTATTATAACCAATAGAGCTGGTTATTTTTATGCCTGCAGCAACTACAGTTCCCAACAAAAGAACACGACCCTTTGCATCAGGTGCTGTATAAACAGGTACCAATATGCAATAAAGATTCAGTGCTTGTCATGGGATGTTGTAAGTAATTAATAGGAGACAAATTCAACCAAGGCAAATAGCACATTTTCATCTTCAACTGCTACAGAAGCAGATTGAGTAGGAGGTTTCAGTTGGGTATCTCACCGGAAAATAGAATCAAACAATAATAGAATGGAGTAGTTTGGAAGGGACCTTAAAGATCATGCAGTTCAAAACCCCCTGCCATGGACAGGGCCACCTTTCACTAGACCAGGTTGCTCAAAGCCCCATCCAGCCTGGCCTTGAACACTTCCAGGAGTGGGGCATTCACAATTTCTCCTCACCACTCTTACAGTAAAGAACTTTTTCCTTATATCTAATCTAAACTCATTGTCTTTCAATTTAAATCTATTATCTCTTGTCCTATCACTACACAGTCTTGTGAAAAGTTCCTCTCTACCTCTATTGTGGCACCTTTAGATACTGGAAGGTGCCGTAAGATCTCCCTGGAGTCTTTTCTTCTCCAGGCTGAAGAAATCCAACTTTCTCAGCCTGTCTTCATAGAAGAAGTAGTCCAGCCCTCTGATCATCTTCATGGTCTCCTCAAGACCTGCTCCAACAGGTCCACATCTCTCTTATATTGGGGTCCCAGGGTGGAACACTGTACTCCAGGTGTGGTCTCATGAGAGCAGAGTAGAGGGGGAGAATCACCTCCCTCAACCTGCTGGTCATACTTCTTCTAACATAGCCCAGGTACAACTGGCTTTATGGGATGGGAGCACACATTGATGAGGTATACTGAGCTTTATGTTGTGTTTTAGAGGCCTTACCACCACTCCCAGGGCTCTGTAATCCTTCTTGATAATCTTGGAGGGCTCCTGACCTTTTCAATGATGGTCCAGGAGTAACTCCTCCACCTGAGCAGGACTGCTGCCTGTCCATGCCACAGGAGAAAAGTCCAGGCACTTCCTGCAGTTGAGGCCTCCGCTGCACCCTGTCTCTTCAGCAGCTCCATCTGGGTGGAGGCATTGGCCACTGCTGGGGTGGATGGTGCAGACCCCTCAGACAGAGCTGCAGCCTTTGTTCTCAGAGGAATGTCCATCATTCTGCATTGAGAGGCAGGTGGGACGAGCGGCCTTGGCCTGTGCAAATGGTCACAGAATGGTGCCCAGTTGCTGCGTTATGTGGACTTCAAGTGTCCCCATTTGGCCAGAAGAACATCCCATTCTGTACATCCTCTTATGCAAACTGCTGTGCCATAACCTGCTTGCCCATCCTGATTGTAGCATTCCTGTTGTTGTATCCTACAACATCCCAATGATGTATCCTACAGGATCATTATCATCCTACAAGATGCAGTATCCTACTTCATCATCATCATCCAGAACTGCATTGGGGTGCACATACAACCAAACCTTGATGCAGTACAGCACCTGAATCTCCTGATCTAGAGAAATGAACACATATTACCATAATAATGACTAAAGGTTGGCTATTGCAGTTCATACTAAGAAGACATCATTTTGAGCAACAATTTTTATTGAAGACATAACTAAAATGAATTGCAATTGGTTGAGTGTCACTATCAAAGACTGGGTTACACAAAAGCTGCAGTGAAGGAAAAGAAAACTGCTACCTACAAAGGCAGAATGCCATTTTTAGATAATGAGAGATTTCAGCATCCTCATGCTTTTTCTGTCCATATCCTGGCACTGGTTTCAGAGCTATTCTTCTTCTATATCTCCTATATGTTCACATCAGTCTGTGAATACCATGGCAACATTTCCTCTGAATGCCACTGCATCACTGCCACCCCCAGAAAAATTCTCATTCACCATCCTTGACTGTTCAGCCTCCAGATTTTAACATATACTGATTCTGACTGCCTACTTCCAACACGGAAAGAAAAGCAATCTCACACCCAAATATCTGTCCCACCCACCAGCAGTTCCCTTAATTTCAGTATTTAAGGATTCAGTTCTCCATTACTGTCTTCCAAACTTAAACATTATTAATACTGCTTTTTAGTGTGTTTGTTGTGGATAATATCGTATAACATTTAGTAAAAGACAGCTTCAGTAGGTGCCAGAGAATTTTAGATAGGAAAGCCTGCACATAAAAAATATCATTGTTGGTTACAATCCACTGACTTAAACCGGAACTGATCTGCCCCAAAATATTTGCAAAATCCAGCATTTAATGGCCATCATGTTACTTTCAGTGGCTGACAACTCCCTGAAAAGTATACGTTCCATGTAAGAGCTTTCCCCTTTTCCACTGCTAACACAATAACCAGCTCAGCCAGCTGGGCTATGTCCCTTTACCTTTCTTACTTGAACAGGGAGAATGACTATTCCCAGCAACCAGAAGAAGGAAGATACTGTGCAGGAGAGAACCTGCTTACTAATGTGAAATGCAGCTATTCCATCAATTTCAGTGACACTTCTGCCTTTTAAAGAAGCAAGAAATTTGGCCAAGACAGCCTTCAGCCATCTGAAAAGCACCGCACAAGTCACAGTTGTCCTCTGGGAGGAAGATCCCCTGTCTTTCATGTCATCCACTGCTTATTGAATCACACCTGCTATCTGCCATACTTGAAATTCAAAATATTAAAGGCAAACTATCTTCTCCATGTACATCAGTGGCTAGTTGACAAAGTCTCTACTATTGATTTTCTTACCAGAAATTGAAAACCTGTCACTCTGAACACTGACTCTCCCCTTGAATCCCAACACAGCTCCAAGTAAGCTAAGGGGAAATCCACACAACTACTAAAGGTGGTAGCAGGACACTCACTTTCTGTTTTCACAGAATCACAGAATGTTCTGCGTTGGAAGGGACCCACATGGATCATCAAGTCCAACTCTTCAATGAATGGCCCACAGAGGGAATTGAACACACAGCCTGGGTGTTATAAGCACCATGCTCTAACCAACAGAGCTCATCTCTGAAAGAGCTAACCGAAAGAGCTCTTCAGGGAAAATAACAATCCCTTCTGCTGAGAGAGAAAGGATTTTCTTCTTAAACCTTTATTGATTCTAGCTTGAGAAACACTTAGATTTCATGTTTAGGAAATTACACTGAGATGTTTACTATTGTAATGCACACAAGGTTCTTTCAATATTTTACGTTATCCATTGAAAAATTAAATGTGATCCTAATTTCATTTATTAAAGAAAAATAAAAATTCAAATCAAAGGTAAATAGACATAGGCTATTATGGTCCATTAGGGGTTTTGCTACTCTGGAAAAAAAAATTAAACATCTGCATACTTGTACTGGTTTGGGCTGGCATAGAGTTAAATTTCTTCATAGTAGTTTGTATGAGATTGTGTTTCAGATTGTGTTGGAAACAGTGTAGGTACCACAGCGATGTTTTAGTTACTGCTGAGCAGTGCTCACACAGAGCTGAGGCCTTTTCTGCTTCCTCACCCCACCCCACCAGGGAAGAGCTTGGGGGTGCACAAGGAGTTGGGAGGGAACACAAGCAGAACAGCTGATCCCTACCGACCGTAGAGGTATTTCAGACCATGCCAAGCAATGGAATCTCCAGGAAGAAGGAGGAAGTGGGAGATACTCGAAGTGATGGTGTTTGTCTTCCCAGGTCACCCTTACATGTGATACGCCCTAGCTCTTCTGGAGGTGGATGAACATCTGCCTGCCCACAGGAAGTGGGGAATAAATTCCTTGTTCTATTTTACTTGAGAAGCACCTTTTGCTTTCCCTACTAAACTGCCTTTACTGCCACCCATGAGTTTGCTCACTTTTATCCTTCTGATTCTTTCCCTCATCCAACGGAAGAAGGAAGACCAAGCAGCTGTGCGGCTCAGCTGCTCACTAGGATTAAATCATGACAATATTAAATACGATCCAGATAAATACAGCTTTGTCTGGATCTGAGAATAAATCCGTATGCAAATGGAGATGTCTCTTTGAGACACTCCTTCTATTTAAACCTTGTTCCCATCCTTTATTCTCCATCAGTCTGGTAGAAATAGCAACACAGAAAGGGAAAACATACACAAAACAACAAAGATCGGAGTCCAGAGAATTAGTGGCCGATATTCCTCTGGTAAGTTTGAAAGTTTTAGTCATTGACTTACACTAAAAGAATCAAAAAAAGTGGTTTCAGACCACTTCCATCCATCCCTACTGGTGGATCACAAATAGTAGCACAGATAAGAGACCTATAAGTAGTTTCTGCAGCATGGGTATAGGGTAACATCTCCTGTTTGGGGTATAGATAGGATTGTCTAAAACTTGTGAAAAAGGGAAGAACACTTGTGCAGGGAATGTCTATACGGGAATGACTCACAGTCTCCAGATCTAAACTATTTTATTCAGGTTACACTTGTATCAGGAATTAAAATGGGGCTCGTGTCCATACAGGTACATGCGTACTGATCAAATATTAAATGACCCACTTGGTTCTGGCAAACCAGAATTCTCCCAGACAGAGCCTGGGAATGATCTGGGAGTTAGTATGGATCACAGACCACTTCCAGCTTGGGATGTCTGGACACACCTGCTGTCTCTGGGTCTCAGGCTGGTGAGAGACCTTTGCTGCATGGATGCAAATCATGTTGTGGCAGGCTGGGTCAGGGCCAGAAAACAGTTGCTGGCCATTTTTATTTGTTTGTTAGGATACTAACCTCTCAGCTTCTGCTCATATCATGTGTATAGTGAAAAAGGAAATATTCCCTGATGTATATTCCAGCACACATGAAAACATTCACCCTCAGATATTTCTCTTGCTGCCCAGTTGTATGGCAAAGCACACAAAGATCCCAGCTGGGATCACAGAGCCTCACACCAGTGCTGAAACAGAGTCCTCTCTTTCCTTGAAAGAGTAAGGAAATTTCTGGTTTTATTTGTGAAGGAGAACACTAAGCTTTAAATCACATCCCTGTGAATAGAAAGTCTTGAAACTCAGCTTATTCTCCATCCTGTTAGAGACCCTTGAGAACCACCTATTGTCATCTCTCCAGAAAAAATCCCTGCAAACCATTCCTACCTACATGGTTGGCATTGAGAGGGCTTGGGGTGTAATTAGTGACCTATAAGGGTCCAGGAAAGTGCCATTCTGACAGCAACAGAAAGGCAGAAAAGATTGTTAGACACATCAAGTAATCACACTGTATATTACAAACTTGTGCTGCAGACAGAGAGAAATGAAAAGAAAGAGAGAAAGCTGTATGGCAACATCAAGAGAAAATTCAGAGAATATTCTGGGTCTCACAAGGATGCAGGCCAAAGAAATCAGCTTCAGACACGGGATGAACTAGGGCATTTTCTGTCTCTTCTGTAATAAGTCAGACACGGGACACAGTTTAGACCCAAGCCTGAATTTTACTTAAAAACAGGTGGAAAATTCGGGATTAAGATTTTGATGCTGATCCAGAGCCACATTAATCATCAAAAAACAAAAATCCCCAAGTGTAAGTGTATGAAAAACAACTACTCAGTAGATTTTGACACTAAACAGATGCAAAGTTCTAAGATTCTTCTCCTCATCAATCTACCACTGAGACCAGATCTGAAGTGCCTCAGTGCCAAGTCTTTGCATCAATGCCAAGTTGTAGAGAGAAATTGAGCAGAGGCAAGTAGTCCTGTTTCAGTTGCTGCGAGTTCCAAAGTTTAAGGACTCAGATGATAAACTGTCAAAATCAAGTTTGTTTGCTCAGCATCATTTTGGCACTTCTATCTAAATGCATAACACCAGTCTCTCTGGCATGGTTCTGTTCTATCTTTTCACAGTATCAGCTTTTAAAAAACTCAGAAATTTTAAAACAGAAAAATGACATCACATAGTAACACACTGAACTTCCTCCCCTCTCCAGTTCAGCATAATAGTTAGAGCCATTAAAGCCACACCAGTATCCCCTGCCTCTTGGATGATGTGTATCAGCTGTGAAAGTGATCAAGACAAATATTTTTCCACAAGTGTTCATGGCTACTTGCTGGATCAAATAATAATCAGGCCTCTGCAGAGGAGTTTTTTTTTTCCCCCACAGGCCCTCATCTGAATTCCCAGACACTTGTGACAGAGGTAGAATGTTAGCTAGTAGTAATCTGAGAGATTTCTGATGCATGGAGCCATGAAAAGCTGTTTGGACATGTGATCTTTGGACAACAGAAGCAGCAGACAACTTCTTAAAAATGGAGATAGCCTCCCAAAGAGTCCAGAAAAGAAGAAGCTCCCACTAGAATTTGGGAAGGAGCTACTTGACCTAGAGAAAAATGCCTGATAATTCCTCCCATTCTGACTTTTTCAGAGGAAAAAAGACCAACAACTACTAGTTCATTATAGCTGAAGTGGCAACAAAAGAGTTTATCCTCACTGATTTAGCCAACACTGCCTACTGTTTGTCTTTGGTTCCACTGAACTCACTGCCTAATACACAGAGCTTCCACAGGCTTTTCTTTCCTACTTCCATGCCTTTGACCCTGCTTCTCATAAGCAAGTTTTTGACATACACATTGAAGCATGGCTTAATGATGAAACAGAGCTGTCAATTAGCAAAAAGTTCTTGTCTTTGAAGTCCTGTCAACCCCTGAAGGACATGCTTTTACTTAGTGTTAAATGAACCTGTGGAAGCATTTTATGGACCACAAACAAAACAGAAAGTCTTTTAGGAAGCTGAAACCTTGCAGTCCTAGATAAATAAATCATGTGGACTCTATGAAGATTCAAAGACTGAAGAAAATATTCTGATTTACTGTGAGGGTTTGGATACTGACTAGACATTTGCATGAAATTCATCCTTTGAAACCAAAATTGGAGCTATTCTGGGAAGTACTCTCTCATGAATAAAAAACAACAGAGGAAGAGTATAAAATAGTCAGCTATATGCTCCCACAAACACCATCACAACAGTAGTTCCTTTTCACTAGGTTCCTTGATAGAATCACACTGATGGGTAAAAGGTAAAATTGAACAGAAAGTAAAAGTCTCAAAATGTGTGTCTTCAAAAGACTACTGTGTCCAGTGTGCTCAGCAAAGATTCTGGTAGCCAAAGCAATTGATGCAATGTGGTCTACAAATCCAGCACTGAAAGTATAGACAAAGTCACATGGGCGCAGTTGTGCCGGCAGTTCTAGCTGGAAGAGTAGGGACAAGATGAACCAAGTCGATGGTTTCAATACTGTCTGAGAGATGGAGACCGCTTCATTCTCAGTTGGGCTTGCATATGCTCTGAGCTGGCCCCAGTCCTGAGGCCTGAATACCCCAGGAGACATTCTGAAAGGTGACTTGTCCAGCAGCACCACATAACAGAGGCACCACAAGGACACTAGTCTTCCTCCAATAAAATCAGCACTAACAGGCAAATGAAGAGTCCATGTGTTATTTCTAAGGTAAACTAAAGTACTACTTTCCATACTCTTTCTGAATCAAACTTAAACTAGTCTTCTCTGACTGGCCTTCTATTGACAGCAACAATAATGCCCTTTCTTTAACCTATGTTCTGGGGAACCCAGAACACAGCCTTCAAATGCTGCCCATGACAGCCAGGGAAAGGTTGTTACATGCTTATGTGTGTTTCTGATTTCAAAAGGACTTGCTCCACTAAGTTACTATGCTTTCTAACACTAACACAGCTTTAGAAGAGTAAGAAAAAACAATTATAGCACAACATCCTTGACTTAGACTAAAAGGGAGGTATGCTTTCCTTTCTCTCCAATTATAGTAGCTCTTTAGTCTCTTTCCCAATTGTCCTTTACTGCCATAACTATATTCTTTTCTTCTATTTTTTTCCTTATCACCAAGTTTGTTTTCCTCATTAGAAGACATTCTGCCCAGATTAAAAGCTTTACTCCCCTGACAGTTAAAATTGTTTATTTATCAAGATACACATTTTCCGTCTCTTTTATGTTATTCTTCAGCCCTTTGACCTTAACTGTCCTTCACATTCCACATCCACCTCCTTCCATGACAGCTGAACTATTTGACTCAGGTTTGAGAAATGAGTTCTTGTTATTTTATTGTTCTGATTTACTATTCTTTTATTCCATGACATTTTGACTAACCTGTATTCAGAAGACAACTAGTTACACAGCAGGGGTGGTTTTAAAGAGATAAGCAATTTTCTTATAAGCAATAAGGATATTCAACTTTCTGTCTCCTTTGTCAAGTAATACAAAAGTAAATTTTCTAATTACCTTATAGGTTAGGTTAGTCATTATCTTAAGGCATTACTATCTTCTTAGATTATTAGGTGAGGACCATAAGATTTAAAGATATTGACCAGGCCAAGGCTAGACTTAACGTTATTGTTTACTGTACGTGCACATTCTCCCAGGAGCAGCTGGAAGAATTACTTTTTCCAGTAGTAATAAAGTAGAGAAGATACGAGTAAATAATTAGAGCCCTTGAATGCAATGTACCAGCTTTCCAGTCCATAGCACATGATGGCTAATTATACCCGTGGCTGGAGCTGCAAACTGAAAACACTTTTCCTGTTCCGAGTACAGATGAGATTGCTATGAACAGAATGAAAAGGTTTGCTTTTAGCCCAGACCTGCTATGATGACCTCTACATTTATGAACGACACTGGAGGGAGCTACTAACAATCCAAAACAGAGAGCTCAAAATACAGAACATTTTGCAGAAATATTGCTTTGGGCATTAATCTACCTTCAGCACTTGGTATGATACGAGGAACACAAAAAAGAGAAATGATGTGAGACAATGCAAGCAACATATCCAAAAGCCAGCATGGGAGGCATTATGACAGTTCCATGCACTATGCGTGCTTTTTTAGTTAATCTTTTGTAGTTTTCCAGGGGATGGATGATGAAAAAGAAAAAGTTGATGAAAAAAAGAAAGTGTGTTATTCTTGTAAAGCACAGGCCAAACTTCTAGACTTTCAAAAAATGTCTTCAAATCTTTCCTGACAATTCATTAAAGCAAGATAAAAATGACAGCTTGATTGTAAGGAATTCACCATAAGATCCTAGCCACAGAAAATGTTATTTCATACTTTAAAAAAAAAAAAAAAAAAAAAGTTTCCCAATAATAATGGGGAAAATGTTCCTTGCTTACATGTATTTCCATGCCCTAAAAAATCTTCTGGGCTGTAGAAACTACAAAAAAAAAAAAGGGTTTAGTCAATGGTATAAGCTTTCTGAGCACTTAATTTAAAAGGTCAGCCCTTATCAGGACATACACCGTAAAATTACCTATCTGCTCATAATAAAGATCTAACTATGCAGTTATAATCTCTTTGATATCTAAGCAGCCATTGAACCATGTAAATACAAAAAGATTGAAAAAAAAAGTATTTTCTGTTTTTCCCTGCTCCTTTATGTTTGTCTAAGCTTCTTCCGTAAGGAGGGAAAAAAACCCTTCAATCCCCTCTACTTTTCTAAGCAAAAGATCAACAAATCTAAGTGAGGCAACAATATCTACCCTAATTCTCCTCTTTTCTTTGTGGAAGGGAAAAAGAAGAAAAGAGGTAAGAAGTGAAGGGCTATCTCCTTGTAACAATGCTTACTTAGCTCTTTGTAAGTAAAATCAAATCCAAATATGAACACCACTTTAAAATCAGTCTGGATGAAAGTGCAGGAGAAACATTATTTAAAGCTCTTATAGAAGAGTTTTTAAGTAGAAGTGACCTTGATTTTCTGCCTTTCCAAGATCATAGCCCTTCCAAATGGGACATGTTTCCTCATGTCTTTACTTCCTGTATAATGCTTAGAGACTGAATAACTATATTTAATGAGTTTTGTAAATGTAGGGAAAACGTAGGTGGGAACTGCAAGAAAGGATGAACTCACAGAATCAGAGGAAGCAGTCAACACATTAAATAATATTTTTCATTCAATTTTTTCCAAATAAAATTCATAGGCTTAATAACAGTCTGAAAAAAAATAATGAAGAAACAACAGGAATGTTTTGTGCAAGTGACCTCTTTTCCTTTCTCTTGATCCAACAGCAGCAATCCTGTTCTATTTCATATCCATCAAAACAGAACAAGTCCTTCCTAGAGTATGAAGTAAACAGAAGTTCACCATTCTAGGAAAACTCAGATGACTTCTGCTTGTGTCTCTTGGTGATTAGGTACAGGTTATCAGCTTAGTTATAGTTCAGACAAGCCCTGCAGTACATCACTTGGAAAAGTGCCCCAGGTGACTACCAACCCATCTGTCATTCCCTTGCTCCTTTCTCTACTCCTGTTAATTTACTACTCCTGCTGTTCCCGTCCCACCTACGTTATTCCTTCTATAATTCATTTACACAACCTATTCAAAAATAATGTCCTCAGACTTTAACCTAATTTCTTTATTCTACTGCTAATAATTGTTTTACATAACAACTAAAAGTCATTTGAGCCTCTGCACCTCCTGCTCTGTCCAGAGATTAACCTTCCAATAAATTACAGTAAGGAACAAAACAGAGGAGCTACTGGTTAAAAATTACCAAACACTCTTCATTTATGATGTTAATTACAAAGTAACTTATACTATTAGAAAGAAAACAAGGTGAACTTGTCAACACGTAACTTTGACTAGTATTGTTTTTATATCATTCATAATAGATGCATTTTTTCCTTCATCCACCTTAGCCTAAGTGATATGCAGCACTTTCTTTTTGGCAATGAAAGCAGAAGCTATAACTATCATAAAACTAGTTCCATAGTTATAGAAATGCCAAAAGTATAATGGAAACAGATGAAAAGAGGCTAAGGAAAACATAATAAGAAAAAAAGTTGGTAACTAAACCCTTACAGTGATACTGCTTGCTGAGTTAACATATGTTTTTGTCTTTATGTGGAATACACTGTACAATTAAAGCCATTCTCAGGGGGTTTTTACTGGTTTTATTTTTTATTACTTATTTTTTTTCTAATCAGTGTAAATTGAAAAGACTTGTAACCTGATAAATTACTGACTGTGATTTTCGTTTACTGCAGTACAGCTATGACAATCTGGTAGAGATAGTGCATTATGCCATCAACTCATCAGCTTTTCTCTTACTCTTGCCCTGGAACAGAACTAATAGAATTTTGAGAATCATAAGGAAAAGCTATGCTGGTACATTTAGAAGTCACATTTTTGTGTTATTATAATTCTAAAGCTGAATGCTAGGAAAATAGGCTCATCGTTCTTATGGGCAAACAAATAGCCCTATCCTTCCACATCTTAGGAATAAAATAGCAATATAGAGTTTCAGTTCAGATGATTTAACTAAAGCTCCATTTGAATCTCCATCTTTACTAAAATATCCCTGAATATCCCTTAATCTTCCTTAGTCCCTGAAAACATCGTTAAGTGTATTTCTTCTTCCCTGTCCCCCTAAAACTTACTTCATCGCAGTAGATAGGTGTGATAATGGTAATCAGAATTCCAGACTCCAAATATTTTTCAGAATAATGTTGCAATATATAATCATAAAAATAATTTTCAAGTAAAAATTCTGGGACATACTATTCCATCATTTTAAAGAGAGCTTTTCTATTTAAAGTGATCTTTTTTTAAGAGTCATTTTACCTGACTTCCTAGAATTACTGAAATTCACTGTCTTTACCTATTTTTGCTTAAATTTCTATGTGAACTCCTGGCTGCTGCAGCATCCTCTTCTCTGATTCCATATTTTATCCTTCGGGTCTGAGAAATTTGTGTGCTAGTATCACTTTTTTTTCTTACTGCTTTAATTATGCCACTCATTCCCTCGAGTTTCTCCCTTTACTCATTACATTCGCCTCCTTTTAAGGCCCTGTGGAGTTCTGTTCTTATTTATCTCCCCACAGCTGCCTTTCCTTTTCTTTCTGTGCCAGTCTTGACCAGACAGTTTTCCAGCAGAGAATATAGAGACCTTTTGGTTTCTCAACTCACTATTTTGACTACAAATTCAGTCACAAGATTTGTGCCACCTCTTTGATTAAGATCTCCCTGAAGGCTCATTTCTGCTGTGCTGCCTGTGGGTAATCTCTATCTAACAGTGACATAAATGTTTGACTGTAACCTTATTCCTAAAAGCAATTGTCCACACTGTTTGTATGCTCTTCATACCTAATCTATTTTAATGTGCCGTTTGTGAACTCCCCAGGAAATCACATGCCAGGATTCTTATCAAGGAGGAGCACACATCACAGGAGGTATTTCATCCATCATCACACCCCCTAAAGGTAACCATTTCTACCCTGGTTTAATAGAATTTTGAGCCTCTGAAGTGGAAAATGACTACCAAATTACTTACCCTGTGTTATAGAAGTGACTTGGTCAATCTCCTCAGGGTGCAACAAAATAGGATGTCCAGCTCTTATTAAAACCATCCAAGGAACTCCCCTCTCTATTGCCAGCTCCTATAAATTTCTTTTAGCTTGGGGATTGCCTTTCCCTGGACTTCCTTTATTTATTGCCATTTTATGCATACTTACAGAGCACTTTTTTTTATAGTAAATAATGGAACTACAATCTATTCATTCATAATTGATAGGTTTTGTGCTCCTGCAGCCTGAACACATTTTATAAAGAACCAGCGATATATAATTTCTTTTGGAATATAGTCCATGATCTGTATTTTTTCTCATTAGTCATTTCTGAAATCCCACAAAGTCATAATCAGAAGAGAGCTGTGCTACCTTAACCAGAAGGTCCATCCAGCTCCAATCCTGCAAACTCATGGGCACCAGGTCCACAGCAGATACCCCAGGTAGAAAATACAAGCAGCAGGTGAGTGGAGGTACTATAACAATACTAAAATTTTTGGTTTAGCTATCGAACTCTATCCATTTCAGTCCAAAGCTGATAATTCTTATGTTACTTCTTAACATAGCTTATTTATCTAACGTGGTTATATAGCTTTCAAGTGTTTTTAATGACAAAGTTTGTGTTATGCCTCTTAGGGCTCTCTTCCACAGTACAGTGTTCCCTTTAATTTTTAGATCTCCTTTAGGAACAGATATAATTTTTGTTTGTCTGTCTCCTTTTACGCATCCTTGGATTTCATCTAAATTTATCTCTGTTTCCTACTTGTGGTCAATGTCCTATCTTTTTAGGGTATGCCTGCCCCTAAATAGCCATCCTTCCTGCAAGTGTATGATGATGAGGTCCCAAGCATGGTGCATTTCCTTTCATTCTTTTCTGCAGAATCTTCATATGTTTATTTCTCTCCATCAACACAAAGGCCATTCAGATGCAGCAGTCCAAGCACCAGGTGACCTATAAAAGTCTTATGGAAGAACTTTTCTGCTTGACTGGGTTGCTGCAGGGAGCTGGGGAAGCTGCAGACAAGAAGCTCACCTGGGAGAGCCCTGGATGCCCTACATGCCAAGAGGAGCTCACAGGATAACTATGTACTAAACTGGGAATTTAAACCTCTTCCCTCGGTCCTGCTGGAATTCTTTCTACATTGTGCTTTATTTCCAGACTTTTTGAGGGGATGGAAGGAAGAATATTTTGCTATCACTCTTACAGAGTGGTAACTCAGTGCTTCATTTCATTGGTTTTCCTTTTACTGAATGAGTTTTGTTCTCTTTTTGTCCTTTGTTTTTAGAGTTTGGAAAAGAGATGAAGGATTTCTGCATCTTCCCACTGCCTCCCTCCACTTTCAGATTCTGCTCACTTGAGATTCCCAGCCAAGGAAGGCATTATGTTAAGTGCTGCACTATCAGCAGCAGTCACAGACACTTTTTGCAAAAAAAAATTTTTGCCCTAGTGATGCTGCAAAAAAACACAATTCCAGGAGATCGTGGGGAGGGCAGGTCTGTAATGGACACTACAGAGATGCTGAGTTAGCAGACATCGAGCTAAATCAGATTGAGAAGTAATATCATTATGTCAGTGCAGAGATCTCCAGAACAGAGCTGTGCTGGGGCAGTGCTGCCCCCCTTAAATGAACTCCTCTGCCAGGCTATACCTCACCCAGCTACTTAGATTTGGGAGCCAAACCTCCCTTGTCTGCATGGCCAGTTTGCACTAGAAAGCTTGGAAATCTCTGTACTTCATTCCACCCTGCAGTGGAATACATTCTGAAGAGTTGCACTGATGTGTGTGTGTGCACGTGTGTGTGCAGTGCATGTAAATGGTATGTGTGGCACTTCTATCTGATGTTAATAGATGTAATTATGCCAATAAATGTCACTGACTAATCAAGACTCCTGGTCACAGAGACCACCACCACCACACTGGTAAAAGGTATTACAAATCAGTTGAAGAAAAGCAGTATTTAAAACCAAATGAATCTGTGTGACTGACAGCTGACCCAGCCCTGGGGGATGGTGAGGGAAGGACTTCAGTGAGTTAACTGAGCTTCACCTGCAGTTCTGCACTTGCCTCCTTAAATGTGAGGTGCTCCATCTCCACAGAGCCCCTGATACTGATCCCCAGAGCCAGACTTGAGTCTGTACCTAATGAAGACTCAAGTTAACAAATATCGTGGTGGATATAAATTTCTGAGCTAGTTACATTCCAACTGTAATACTTTTTGTCTGCCTTAGCTTATACAGCTGGAGAAAACAGGCACAACACAGAATCACAGACTGGTTTGTGTTGGAAGGAATCTTAAACACCATCTAGTTTCACACTCCTGCCTTGGGCAGGGACACCTTCCACTAGACCAGGTTACTCAAGGTCCCATCCAACCTGGCACTGAAGACTTTCAGAAATGGCTCATCTACAACGTCTCTGGGAAATCTATGCCACTGTCTCAGCATCCCAACAGCAAAGAATTTCTTCCTGATACCCAATCTTAACCTGCTCCCTGTCAGTTTAAAACCCTTACTTATTGTCCCATCATTGCATGGCCTTGTCAAAAGTGCATCTCCTGTCCTCTTATAGCCTCTTTAGGTTCTGGAAGGTGCTATAAGGTCTTCCTGGAGTCTTTTCTTCTCCAGGCTGAACAAACCCAACTCTCTCAGCCTGTCTTCACAGGACATGTTACCCTGAATACAGACACCTCAGCTAACGTTTGACTGTGGTAAATATCCCAATGCTATAAAAAGTGTTTTCCATGACAAAATGAACAGTTTTAGCTTTCAGTTGATTATTTTTTGACATAACTTATCTCCCACTGTACTGTATTTTTTGTGAGGTTATTCAGGAAGCTGGACATTATCTAGGAGGCTTTTTCTTTAAAGAAATGATACATTTTGCAGATTGTAATACTCTTCTATGAATACCAATTATATTAAAATTCACAGAAGGAGAAGGCCAAAGATTTGACCTGCTCTAGCTGTAGCACACTGTTATCCATTGATGCTGGGTGATTATTGAAAATCACTTCTCAACAGTGAAGACCAAACTGTGAATGGCAACCAGATTGTGGGATATTTCAAAAATGTATGTAAAGAGAAAGGATAAAACAGAAACTAGTGTTAAAAAGCAGCATAGAGGTTTTTTTCAATAATGCATAAGAATAGGACAGCTTGGCATATTCAGAGAAGACTTTTGCTTTAAAAAAGCTAAGTATTCTCTCTGATGCGAAGAAGATCTGCCACACTATCATTTATTTTCTATCTAATTGGCCAGGTTCACTCAGAAAATGGTTTACATTCAGCAACACCAAATTAAGCTCCCTGGTGTGCCCACCCACCCTGCTGTGCTTTCACAAGTGCTCTTGTACTTGAGCAGCCAAGGGGGCTGGGCATGGATCTGGCTGGAAAGGAAACAATAAACCCCAAAAAGTAAATTTTCCTCCCAAGTCAATTCACAAGGCTGATTCCCTGTGCAGCTGCACAACAGCAGGGCCAGGTCAAGGGCTGGTGTAAGAGGAATGAAGGGGGAGTCAGTCCTGTGGCACGATGGCCACCAAGCAGCAGTTCATTTCTACCATGGCTCAAGATGATTTAGGGGATTGGGAATGACACCTTCTAGGATTAGGTGATCTGAGTGCATGGGACACTTCTACTGGTGCTTCTGAGCCACTTGACTGTTTTCAGTAGTTTCTGGCAGCAGATCGAGCAGAGGGTGCTGCCTCTCTCTGATTACAGCCAACCTACTTTGCAGACACAGCCGACACTCTCATTTGCTGCTGTGTGTTTCCCCCACCACACCTTCCCTGCGTTTTTGCAGACAGCCTGGGCTGACTGTGATAGGGTATATTTTAGTCTGAAAGTGTGATTCTCTGTAATCTCTTTTTCTGAGTGGAGGCAATGTGATGTCCTCCCTAACCTAGAATTTCCTCTATGGTTTGGGTGATGGTAGACAAGAGGGACAGAGGGGTGCACACAGTGGCCTTTAATCCTGCCCATAATGACTATTATCAGTACTGCTGCCAGTCCCTGACCCAGAATATGATGGAAATTCCCTCAGAGGCTGTGAACAGATCAATGATAGCTGCTTTATTAAAGCTGAGAAAAATACACTTCTCTGCATGGTGTCAACAGCAAGGTTCAACCTACAAACACCGAATAGTTGCACGGAGGCAGCTCAGGAGCAGCTGATGGTCACCAGTCCCGCCACACTGGCTGTGCTGGGTGCACCTGTGCAGGTAGAGCAAACCCCAACCCCAGCAGCAAAGAAAGCGAGGCTGCATCTGCTCCTGGCACTGGTATCCCCCTAATAATAACTGCACACCTAACCGAGCTTGTCAGAGCAGTGGAATGACAGGGCGTGTGGGTCCTGTTATCTTCCCTCCTTCCCACCCTCCTTCTTCCTCCCAGAGCATTCAGTGCATCCTGTGACTTGCCCCTGTTAAAATTTGGCAGTCATTGTCAGTGATCTGAACATAGGGTTGGTCTCACTAGAAGACAGATCAAAATGAATTTAAAATTAGAAGTGTGTTGTTTCTCTTGGATAATAGCTAGATCTTCTAATGCAATTGGCCTTTTCCCCCCAGATGAAATGTCTTTGATCTTAACATTAAAAAACTGTCATTTATAGGGATTGTGAGAATGTAGTTACTAATAAAAATACTATAACACTGCATAAAGTTTAGAAGGTAAACTATTTCTTGGTGTTAGTAATAAAGTTACAAGTAAAGAGCTAACATAAAATGTTCTGAATAATAGTGTGCTGAACCTACTTGAAGAGGTGGAATGCAGACTAGGAGGGGATGTGTTTGAATCTAGTTTTGTGAGGTTTTATTCAAAGGACTTTATTTGAAAGAATGCAGGAGAGGACATCAGTTATCTGTCACTGGTAGAGTGGTACTGTAGTTTAGTAAGTCGTAGTAAGAAAAATAAGTTTCATCTCGGTACAGAACATGAAACTGTAAGCATGGCAGTGAGATGCAGGATGTCATAGGTAATTTAGTCAAAATTAGGTTTATTGGCAAAATCTAAAGCAGTTAATGTTATACTCGCTCTCCAGGAATTCCACAGTCTCATAGACTTGGAGAACATGAATAACTATAATTTGTTTCTCAAAGGGATTTCATATCTTTTAGAAACCAAAGCAAGAAACTCACTAATGTATGTCACTCACTGTATGTCACTACCAGAATTTTCTAAATCGTTGAGAAAAGGAAGGCAACACTATAAAGTGATGATGATTGTTTTAAAGACTGGAAGTCAAATAAAGAGCATCTTGTTGTTCTGCTGGCATGACGGCAAATCAGCAGAAACACAAAGATAACTTGCTTGAAAAGCCTGAGACTTCAAAGAATGTAAATGAATCTCTTAAACACAAAATACAATCAATTACTACAGTATAAACTAAAATAATGTATATGAAAAATGTATAGATATGTAATAAAATATTTATGAAACTAGTGGCTATGAACACAATGAGAAGAATTCCTAATCCTTCTTGTCAGTAACCAAAGTTGCGGAGAATCACAAAACACTCTTAAGGGTGGATCTGACTGACTTTCCAGAGAGATAGTTCAAAAGGGACCTTGTTACATCTGCAGATGGAGAGCTCAGAGTGAACAAAAGCCTCTGGGCTAAATGCTCCTCTTATTACTTTGACACTATTATAATATAATCTTAAACTCTTTGCAGTAAATGTATGATTCTAGGAGTTAACTAGGAAGGAAGCACTTTTGTTAAACAGTGCCAATCCTAGTATAGCTTAAGAGACTTCAGAAGGAAGAGAAAATCTACAGTAAAGACAAAATTTCAGCCAGAAAGTTGATGCAGGAGAAAGGGCAGGACCACATCAGACTCTTTGTTCTACACTATTTGACTTTTTACTCAATACTTCAATACTTGAATTTCAAAAGTGCCAAGCAAAGAGTGACTTCAAAGTGGAGATGATCCCAAAATGTGATCAGTATCAAGTGCACCTACCCAAGAGATTGGTTTGTTCATATTTGGATCTTGGTCCCTGACCGTGATTCGACACTACACCCAGGCTGCTGCACTGGCTCCCTTTCAGATGAGCCCACTTGATACCTTCAAAATTATATTTCTGAGAACTGGTTATTGCACTGAAAAATCACATGAACTTAAGGTCAGAAAATGCCAGCAGCAGGTGCAGAAAGAGCACAAAACTTTGCACAAAGGCTTAGCTCTCCCAAAAATTTCTGACAGAAGCAAGAAAAAGAGGTTGGCACAGGGGGAAAGAATAAACATCCAGCACTATATTTAACTTACTTGTGGTTTTTCTCTTACAAAATAAGTTTCTAAGCTTATAAATTAAGGTTGAGAAATGGGGAAAAAATGGCAAATAAGCACAGGTTGCTAGATACTCTAGGTTTGATACTGCAAACTGCTTTATACCTTCAGACCTTATTGAAGTGTTGAGAAACAGAGTTTCTCACAATGAAGGGGAATGAATATCTGGGAAGATCAGACTGTTGGCACTGCCTCCAGGGAGTAAAGATTTCCAGAGCAAGAAGTAATCTCTCTTATCTCTCTTTTTATTCCCAGCTTCTGTTTTGTTTAAGGACTAGGCAGGTTCAAAAAAACCCCCTTACTCATTTTCATAGTACTACATAAAAATGAGGCAAATGAATAATGGAAGTGTTCACCCATCTCTGCAAGGCTGTGATGGATAGCACATATCCATTTAGGAGATGGGAGTTGTCAAAGAAACAGACAGTAGGAAAAACATGATAAAAAGATCGATCACCTTTGAAATACACCTGCTGGTTTTGCCTGCAGATAAAGTAGAAAAATAAAGACTGTTTCGTCCTTGTCTGTAAAAACAATGAGACACCAGGAACATTGAAACATTTCAGGTGGTTCTCCTAGCTGCCACACTGGGACAGACAGAAATGGGCTGCTGCTGTAACGTTCACACAAATGGAATGAATGTGTACTTCGAGTTCTGACACCCATGGTCTGGGTCTCTTGCTCTGCAGAGGAGCAGTTCTCATGAACTTCAGTGGAGATTACTCAGCCTCTTGTATTTCTCTTCTACAAACAGATCTTTTTTCCAAATTCTCCCATAATTAAGACCAGGTTTTCAAGAGTCTGCTGCACCTGTCTGTATCTGTACACCTGCCAAGAGTCTGTATCTGTATTTTGTAGGTAAAAGAATGCAGCTAGACACATTTTTTTTTCTTTTACTTCAGCTGAAGATTTTTCGAGATATAATAATCCATCTCCTCACTCCAGTGAAATGCTATTTTGATAGAATTAATTTTAAATGAGCTCCCAGCCTTTCATAGTTCAGTGCACTAATTACATCCACACAACACAAATGCAAGATGATGCCTCTTATACATGGAGTTGGAGGGATGCTGGAGCCTGGGAAATGCAGGAAGCAGAGCTGAGACACAGTGTGTGATTTCTTCATCTTATTTTACACACAGAGACACAAAAGCACGTTCCAGCTAAATGCTGAAATTCTACATAAGGATATAAACCTGCAGGAATGAGATACAGATAACTAAGGATCTTTTGTTCTTTTCATGTTAGAGCACAGAAGAATTGCAGAACTGCCTCATATTGTTAGCCAAGAATGTTCTTAAGAGCTAGCAGTGGGCCAACACTGCTAAAATCATCTGAGATATGTGCAGGTGATCTCTTTTTTCTGACTAACAATAAAGAGAATCAAGACAATATTTAAGGTTTGGGCTTCTTTAAAAAAAGCTTAGTTCATTACCAAAAAAAAATTTAATGTAAAAACCATTTAATGAAAAAGCTATTTTTAAATACATCATCTGTTCATTAGATATGAGAAATTATCAAAGATTTCTTCATAATGTAACTTTCTACAATTCAATGTAAGATTTAAAAAAATTATTATTTAAATTGATTTCAGTTCTGTGCAGACCACAGGCTGTAAATGACAGAATGAGGACAAAATAATTTTTAAAAGATTTTTAAAATAAACATTTGGAGAGAAGTCAGAATTGGATCCTATATACATCCATATTTTTCTTCAATTTTACTTCCCCCCTAGCCTTAGGAAAGGCAATAGCTGAGAAGAAGGGCTGCATCTCAGTCAGAAGGCTCAGGAATCAGTGCTAAAATTTAAATGCTGCAGTGTTCTGTACATTTATTATGTTGGAAATGTTAGTTGGCAAATCCTCTACAAGCCCTTATTAACTCTTTATGTTAATTTCAAAATTTTGCCTGATAAGCATCTATAAATCAGCTCCCAAAATCCCATCTCTACTCATGTAACAAGGTTATTTAATAGATTACTATGTTTGGTATAACTACCAACTACTCAGAAGGAGGATTAAATCAGCTAACTTGATCTCCAGCCTTAACTTAGATTAATCTGCTACTTACTTGTCCTGTAGCACCTTTCTCTGGTGCTTTAAAAGGTTTTACCTCTCTTGGGAAAGCTTGATTTGGTAGAGAACTCGTCTAGAATTTGATATGTAAAAGTTAGCACTCTTGTTTAAAGTCAAGGCCCAGACTTTCTCTATAGTATTGGAAAGACAGGCTCCCTTGGTGGTAACTGGTTTTGTATAGGTTTAACCATCCTTTGGAAGCAGTTTTCCCTTTACATCAGCTTTTGAAGGAATCGTAATTGTGGAATAAGTGCTCCTAAGATTGAAGGCAAAAGTCAGGTCAGCTGAATCTGGGTCATTGGCTCCATAATCGAGTAAAAACTCCCTGTAATTACTTAACACATTTCAGAAAGGAAACCATCAGAACCAAGATTTACAGTCAGCTGGGTGGGAGAGATTAAATGCCTTTAGGTGGTGGTGGAAGAGAAGGCAGGGAATGCTCTCTAGTTGTATGAATTTTGAAAAACTGAAACTTTTACTAAAAGAAAGAGAAATAGAAAGAAGGAAGATCCCCAAAATAACGGGTGAATAGGATACTCAGTCTGAATGCTGCAGACTGGTGTTTACAGCTTGCTCTGCATGATTTGGACAAAGCAAAAAGAAATTTCTACCCTAATGGCAGAGGTTTTTCTCTCCATCTTGGACTGGAAATTTCATCTTGAACTTGCATCCTTTTTTTCTTTTCTAATAGGTATATCACATTTCAAATAAAACTTTTTCAAATTTCTATAGTTCTGACAAGTTCTCATGCATATATTCCTATGCCTGCTGCATGTGAGCTAATCCAAACCACAGCTTCACACTGAGCTCCTGCTGAGCTGTTCCACACCAAAAATCCTAGCTGATCAACCAAATAATGGGATGTGCACTTCAACTCTTTCAAGAGGGAAGACAGGGACATTCCTCTGCAGAGCAGCACACAACTGTATGGATTCCGTGCAGGCTTTTCCACTCCTTTCTTGTTCTGAGCTAAATGCTATTAACACTGTCTCATGCTAAATAAATAAAAGCTTTTGCACTTTACACATAAGGATGTCCTGGCCTGAAGCATCTTTCACAATTTAGATATTGGACTGTAAGTAAATAACTCTACATCAAGACATGCTCTCAAAGACGAGCCAAAGGAATATTTCCCATGGACTAGTAGAAAGCCTAAACCTGCTGCTATCTCACATCTGAAAATTGCCCAGCAATGTACGTGCACACCTGACTGGTGGGAAGATTATCACACAAACAATCCCAAATCCGTGGATGATGGAAATTCCTTAATATCCATGAAAGATATGCACACTGATTTCCATACAGTCACTTTTAGTTGTATGTTTGAGTAGTGACCTATATGAATATTTGGAAGGAAAATCATTCATGGCTGCTAGGAAAGTAACCTCACACATAAATGGGCAAAATGCTGCCTTTATTTTCCTTCTCTGGCCACGGAGATATTTAAGCAAAGCTTTCCATCTTCATCCTTTTCAGGATGCAGTCCTTATGTTTTTGGTGCTTCAACAATATAAAAATGTTTCATCAAATGTACCGACCTCTTTCATGTTTTCAACAAAGCAAATGAACAAACAGTATGATTTTAAAAAGTGTAAAGGCATCATTTCAATTTCCTTTGACCTTCGGAAAAATATCGGCACCTTCCTTAATATATTAATCTGTATAATTACAAATGACAAAACAAGATGTCTGGATGAAAGTTTCCTGTTATTTTCAGAACTGTATGCTTTGCAAAAACATTTTAGTTGGAAACTGCAAAATTTCACATCTTCATTTGGTTGACACACAAGTGTCAGAGTTCCCCTGGAGCAGGAATTTTGGATGCCACTAAGCTGAACTGAGCAGTGCTACCCTTCTGCTAGGCCAGATTCAGCACTCTAGGGGCTCCAGTATAGACTTCAATGCACATAAATCCTTTGGACCTTCAGTTTAACCAAGGGGCTCTGCCCAGTCATTCCTTGGGGAACGATGGGAAGTATTTTTAAATTGCTGTTAAAAACTACACAGTATACACTATAATAGGGAATAATGAAGGGGAAAAAAAGTCTTTTGAATAATAGGTGTTGTTGTGTCTTCTTTTCCTTGCCATCATGGAAGAGAACTGAACATCACAGCACCCATTTCAGTGAACAGATAACTGGAACGTCAGAGTTCCTCCTCACATTGCAATATAAAAGCTTTCAGAGGTCTTGGTTAGGAATCCCGCTACAAACTGCATATATTAAATAGAAGACATATAAGAAAACAAACAGGTTGTCAGAATGCTTTCAAAGCAGAAAAATCAGTAGTCTAAAAATCCAGAAATAACTGAAATTCTCACTCCATAAATCTTGAATTAGGTTCGATCATGGTGAATTGCATTGCCTTCTGGCACTAAGCCCTGCTAATTACTTCAATCCTTACTCAGGGAGTGGTGAGATTTAATATTACCATCAAAGTACATCCAGTCAGTCCTGCATCAGCCACACAGAAGCCACAACTAAATTAGACACTGAAACTAAGCTCTTTGTTCCCTTTTATACTGCTAGAGTCCTTGTCATCTTAAATTACATGTGAATCAACACAAAGTCTTAAAGACATAGCCGCCAGTGAAAACTTTTCAGCATGAGAGGGATTAATCACAGATAGCAATTAACATTCTAAGAATTAAATGCAACTATAAAATTATATAAATGCTAATAAACAAACTCATTAGTACTTATTTTCTTTCTGCTATAAAGATTAATCAAGGGTCATAACACTGGAGGTGACAGGATTCCTGTGATTACAACTCCACTAACACAGTTAACTTACCCTAACATTCATTCCTCTTTTACTACAAAATGCCATATGGCCCTTAAGGAAGAACAGACAATGTCAAATGATATTTTTTTTAAACATCAGAGTAATATTCAAGATCCAAACTCTGCAAAATCTACATTAAATGAAATTGATCATTCAAGTGAAATCCCAGATTCTGAAGTATTTTTTAACTTAAAATACAACAAAACAAAAAACCAATCTTGTCTTTTGAAATTACAGGATGGATCAGGTTGGAAGGAGTGACAGTGGGTCATCTGGTTCAACCTCCCTGCTTAAGTAGAGCCATCCTAGAGCACATGGCACGGGATTGAATCCAGGCTGGTCTTGAGTACCTCCGGTGAGGGAGACTCCACAGCCTCGCTCAGCAGAGAGGTGCTTAATACTTAATTCAATCAGCTCTTGGTCACACCTAGGTCTATTACCTGTACTAGGAGTGAGTGGACATGCACCCAGGACAATTTCAATCTTCTGTCTTTATGACCTGTGAAACGCAATGTGAAAATACCTAAGCTGTTTCCAAGGAAGTTAGCTCAGTCCTTGACCTGTACAGGTGGCTCAGGTAGGATGCCACATAAAAAAATATGAAATAGCTTCCAGAGCCAAGCTGGTTATCTCTGTGCAGCACTGACCTGCACCTTCTCACCATCTGGACTGTCTGCTCAGGTCAGTGCTAGCTCAGAGCTCTCTGTGCCCAGCAAGGTCACAGACCTTTCTTTTCTCCATTACCTCCTCCTGGCTGGCTCCAATAGCCTGTTTTGTCACTGTTCTGCATAAGCTATGTTTTTGCTTTCTTTCAGGTGATTCTGTCCTCCCATTTGGGCAGCAGGCACTACTTTCTTTCATTAATCTGAAACTAGGTTGTATGTGGGATACAGTCTCCCTGTGAAATTCACTGAGTAATATTCCCACTGTGGTGGCACCTAGAACCCACGAGGAACAGAGACAATACAAAAATAGTTCCTGGTATACGGAGCCCAGGCTGTGGTATCAGACAAATGATATGGAATTTACTCCTGCCTGAAGGCTAAACAGCATTTCAAATCTTTTTCAGAAACCACTTATAAAGCTTCTGGGCATGACACTGTCCTAATACAGCCAAACACTGATTCACCAGCAGCTTACAAATGTACAGCAGCATACACATAAGCATACAGACATGCCCTAACACCCACATTAACATCCCTTCCCTGCAATCTGGTGACAGAGTGAACGAGATAAGCAACCAGTTGAAGGTGGAAAATCTCTCCAGTTAATGACAAGGAAGAATGGTCTTTTCTTCCTGAAATCACTGTTTATACGGAAAGGCCTCTCTGACGTGGTCTTGACATTTCTCTACACTTGTAATGCCTGAAGCAAGATACAGATTGAAAATCTCTATTTTTATCTTTCAAAGGATCTGGATACCCATCTTCATTTACTAACCTGAGGAGACTCAACCCCTACTTTTCTCCTTCTGAAGATCCTACTCATTAAGGAAAAATCCTTCACCTACTTCCGTTATTGATAATAAATTATAAGAGAGCTGCACTTGCCCAACTGGGCTAGCAGAGATGGAGGAAAATTGCCTTTTAGAAAGTAAAAGGATATGACTCCTGATGTTGTGGCCAAGTAAATAAAATCCTGAATTTTGCATGGTATGGATATACCGTATCAAATGCTAGATAATGAACAAAAGAAATGTAAACAAAGAGAGGAATGGGAGAAGGCCAGTTATACCCTGGGCTGCATTAAAAGCAGTGTGCCCAGCAAGTCAAGGGAGGGGATTCTCCCTCTCTACTCCCCTCTCATGAGAACCCACCTAAATTACTGCATCCAGCTTTGGGGTCCTCATAACAGGAAAGACACGAACCTGTTAGGATTGGGTCCGGAGGAGGCCATGAAGATGGAGAGAGGACTGGAGCAACTCTACTATGAATACACACTGAAAGAGTTGGGATTGTTCAGCCTGGAGAAGAGAAGGTTCTGGTGAGACCTTATTGTGGCATTTCAATACTTAGAGGGGGCTTATAAGAAAGATGGGGACAAACATTTTAACAAGGTCTGTTGCAAGAGGATAAGAGGTAATAATTTTATACTAAAAGAGAGTAGCTTTAGAAAAGTTATAAAAAGACAAATTTTTTCTGATGAGGCTGGTGAAACATTGAAATAAGTTGCCCAGAGGTGGTAGATGCCCCATGCCTGGAAACATGCTTTCCATGCATTGGCATCATGATGTGCCATCCTATGGAGCTGTGAGTTCAGTGTTTAAGACCCTGTCCTGTTCAATCACAGACCAAAGAGCAATTCAAATGACCAGCCACTGGGGTTCTCACTGTCCCCCCTCAAGCAGATGTCTACTGCCATTTGAGATGCCCTAATGTCGCTTGACTGATCTGTAGGGGCCATACAGGTTTCTCATAAGACCTACAAGAGATATTCCAGCTTTGTGCAGGTCACGAGCAGGCTGAAGCACCTCAGATTATACTGAGCAGTCATGGCTGTGCACCTGTATAAGCCTTAGGTTTCCTCTTCAGAGGTGGAAAGCATTGTAAGTACTGACAAGGTCTCCATCAACAGGAGGAGTTTAGGCACCTACAGTGCTTGAAGCCCTACAAATAATAAATGTCCTCAATGCTTATTGACCCAATACATGAATCCAGGCATTTACTTGGAACTGAAACCCATTGTGATGTATTTTAATTGCTGCAGGCCAAGAAGAAATCTCAACAGCATAGAGGCACATGATTATAATGTTTCTCAGACTGGATTTCTAGGTCCAGGCATGGTAACTGTTTCATAACACAGATGACAATTTTACCAGTCGGGAACCATCTATCCAAGCAAACTTACTGCTTAACAAGCAGCTCTCAGACACTGACTCATGGTCACTTGAATCAGTAACATTTCCACACTGCTTCAACAGTACTGTTGAAACTAGAAACCTGGTTTACCTAACTCTGAGAAAATAGACCTGAAGGTTTTTTATGAAGTCTTCCTCATTTTAAAATACAGTCTGCACAAACAAATTCAGGATATTTACTCTGGAATTAAACTACTGAAAGGCAATTCTTGTATATCAGCAAGGCAAAATAGTAATGGATCTAAAAGTCTTTTAGAAGTAGAAAAATTGAGATTTTTTACAATATATTCAAAAGTGTTTACAAGTCCCATGCACAATTCTAAAGAATTATGAATAGCTAGGTCATTGACTCTTAGCCCTACTATCTTCCTGTATGCAAGTGGAATCAAAGGGTCTCACCAACATGAAGTCATGAGTCAAGAAGAAAGGCCACAAAATGTGCCATTCTGGGAAGCATCCTTCATGCAGGAAGCCTTTATCCCACCCACAAATCATCTGGGAACCTCCAGCAAGGAAAAAGACAGAGGTTTGAATGAATACCACTGCCTCAGAAGTGAGAAGCTACTTACATAAAAATAGAACTCTGTCCTATGCAGCAGCCTGGAAGGATGTGCAAATTCTGCTGCTGCTGTAATTCTGAAGCCCTTGAAACTCATTCTCACACATACATTCACATGCGTTCTTTACAACCCCTAAACAGGAAAGGGCACAGCTAGACACAGCAGACTGTACATAATCTGAAGATAACTCATTTTTATTAATAGGTAAATTAGCAATTTGCTATCTATGTACATAATTTATTAGGCACAAACATATATGGAAAATTGCATTTGGAGTCTCAAGGCTAAGTCTACGTAGCATGTTTCCTAGTAGAACATCTAATTTTTTTTCACATGGCTGCTGAAAGAGGCCATGAAGCATGCAAAGCAGGCACTTAATAAGGATCTAAGTTATTATTTCAGCTCTGAGTACTCAATTTATATGTCCTAGTTGGCAAATTGTTCTTCCAGCATGCTTCCCCTATTTAAAAGAGTATTTATCCCTAAATAAGGCATGTTGTAATGTCTCCTAGTATGAGTGCTGCGACTCAACACACCTTTATTTAGCACCTTAACTGGGAGACTGCTCTGCTGTCCTGGCAACTGATGGAAAGAGGAAGAATTTCCACAGGTTGTGTCTCTCTCCCTTTTTCATATCTGAGGGATCTGTGCTCTTGACTTCAGTTCAGTGACCAAAGTCAACCAGGAGAAACCCAGAATTTGTCTTCTGGGAATAAGCTGTATTTGGATAAATATTTATTGCATCAGGAAGGCCTTTTAATCATAATGAAAATCAAGTCAGTCTCAATTTGTCAACAGATGTGTTTGATATTCAGTTTTAGTATTTTATAGTAGAAATGCCTCAGGCATATACCTGTCCTGACAACTCTGGCCAAGTGCCACAAATATTCCTGCACACAGGCAGGGAGAATTTTCTGTTATTTACCCCATATTCTATTCTTCTTTCTTATATACTCCAGTTTTAGATATGCTAATGAGTCACACAAGAAAGAAGAAGCTAGAAAGATGTGTTATCAAACTGATAGAATGTCACTGAATTTACTGCTTTCATTTTTTTAGCACAGAATTGATGTTAAAAATATTCCGCATAGAGAATGAGGGGTTTGGACTTTAAAAATGCTGCCCTACTCACAACAAAATAAGTAGCTGCATGAGGTTCACAAAAGTATGTGTGTAAAGGGACTAGAAGAGACTTTGCTGTTTACTCATTTTTAATTTGTAAGTTTTGTTATTGTATCTAGCATCTCGTATAAAAATGAATGACAGGAAGTTCATCTCAGAACACTTGTCTCCTCTTGTGAAGTAGGCTATTGTACTGTAAGGAAGCTTTTTAGACTTTTAGTAGCTAACCCAGCAATCTAAATTAGAAATAAAATTTTCGTTTTATGGTCATTTTCTTCCAATGCTGCTGACAGTATGCTGGTGTGCTTAAAAAGAAATCATTAACTTGGACAGAGATAACCTGGGTTGCGCTCCCTCAGAAAGATATAGAAAGAGATGCAGGAGAAGGAATGAAACTGAATTCATGGTGAAATAGGAGTAAATGTATCTGAAAGGATTCCTGCTGCTGATAGTACTAATGATACCATTTCCAAGGACTGAAGTGCTGCTTTCTTTTCATACTCAGCTCCTGCTACGGGGAGATTGGACTAGATAATGCTCTGAACCATATCTGACAACAATCACTTTTGTCCCAAAGAAGGTGAAAAGAGGATAGATGAGAAAGGAGAGAAAGAGTATCTTGCAGTAAATGAGATAAGGGAAACAATAACCAGATTTATACCATTTTTTCCTAAAGAAAAAAAAAAAATCACACAGTGCTTCCCCAAGAAGTACTTGGAGACAGATCATGTTTACATATTGACTGCAACTTCCTAAGGATAGTCATGAATATGTTTAAATTGAGCTGTGACCTTTCCTTTAAAATTCATATTTCTGAGTGGTTTCAAGCTCTTCATCACCTCTGAACAATTAATTTAATAAAAGGTTAAAAATAAACCGTTCTGACTTTGCAAGGAAATGGGGAGCAGAAGTAGGCGTCAACCCTGCACAGGGGCACTGGCAGCCCCAGAGCTCAGATTGTGCATCAGTGTGTGAGCCTTTTTTCACCAGCAGGGCAAGCTGCCTGCTTGGCTTTGCAATGGGAAGGAGGAGGAATACAGGGGAATAGTCAGGAGAAACCAAGAGATGGTTTAACGAATCGCTCCTCAGTTCCCATCAGCCTGAGTTCTTTGTGACTCACTACAATTCCACCCCCTCAGCAGCATATGGGAAGAAACTTAGGTTGATCCAAGAGGATTAGATATTCTTTTGACTTCAGCTCCACATGATTGCAAGACCCAATATCTGGAGTTACATAGCCATGGCTTTAAGTATAGAAGTCAAAGACACGAACTGATTTTTGGATAAAAACACAACAGATCAGAGAGCAAGTAGACTGGTCACCCAAGGTTATACCAAGGTTTATGACAGAATAGCAAAGAAGCACATGCAATGTCTATGGTGAAAGTGTGCTTTTGGGGGTCTGTGTCAGCAGATATTTTGGTAAATGTCATCAGGACATTAGTGGACTGGTCTGTCAGATGATCTCTGCATATACAGTGCAGATGTATACACAGCATAGAGCATATGTAAGAAAGGCAAGACAAGCTTCATATAATTTAAGAAAAAAAAATAACATACAAGGGCACATTCAATTCACACATTTGCTTTGTGAAGCCATGTGGCCTCATTCTGTTCTCAGTTTTGAGGGTTCAGCAAACCAGCGCGGTCTGAGACAGGAAGAACAGACACTTGGCAAGTGTCACTAATACAAACAGAAATGGTGAACCCAAATGTGAAAAGCTGTTGCAATATTAGTGGCATATGGCAGGCACACATGAGACCTGCCCTGCGTTTTATTTTCAGCTATGATGTGTCACCAGCCAGCCTGGCACAGCTGCAGTACAGATGTGCTCTATGCCATGCTGATGGCATACACTTCCCCCACTCTGTAAGGTACTGTGTTCTCTGTCACTCAGCTCAGATTCCAGCAAGATAAATGGCTGGGTAGAGGGGACAGATGCTATTATTGCCCTGGTCAGTGAAAAATAGAGTAGAAACTGTCCATCTTCTCTGGTGGCAGCACCTGACCTCTACACCAGTGCACGGACACAAGTTGGCCATCAGCCTATGAATGCCTCCTGGATTAATTGCAGCAGAAATGCTTTAATGCCTGGCAATAAAATCAAAACAACTCTTTCTCTGTTGCCACCCTTCAGAAAAAAAGAAACAAGTTTTATTAGATGTGAGGGTTATAGAACAAGCTATTTACAAAATAATTTTTTAATCATTTTGCATTCAGTTTACATAGAGAAATTTCATCTTCTGGGTTGTGCACATACCACTCAATGTAACTGCTTGTTGGGCACTTGGTATTCACAGCGTGTAGCTGCTCACACAAGGCACAGAGCGTTCTTCCCCATTGCCTCACAAGATTTCTGGAGCATTTTGGACAGATTTTGTAGATTTTTCTCAGACTAGAAAGGTGGTTTGATTTAGCTTGACCTTATGCATACCACTGTCCATAGCTGACAGAATGTCCACATGCAAATATGAGTATTCATACGAATACCAAAACAGAGTGTGGACAAAACCCCTCCTGCCTTACAAATATCAATGAAACGAACAAGATTGCCTCAGGAACCTGTTCGTAGTGTGAATGAGCAGTGTTTGAGACATGCATTATTCAAGCCGTTCTCTCTTAGACAGGATAGTTCACCCTTTTCAATGCTCTGTTCCTAGATGCTAAATTCATCAGGCCATGGGCAGTCAGTTGTAAAATAAACTGGACCCTCCAAATACAAGCTCAACAATGCCTTTCTATGTTAATGTGGTTGCAGATGATGGACTTAAGCATGTGGAGTCACATGGATTAAACAGAAGGCATTCAACACATGTCTGCATGTGTTGAATGTCTTCCTATAAGTAGAAGAACATTTCAAAGGAATCAGAGAATCATCACATGGGTTGATTTTGGCTGACAGGGGAATATGTGTCATTTTGTGTAACTTATTTATACTCAAAATAATACTTGGGGACTAACGACTGCAAAATTATCCTTCAGCATAAAATTTGGAACAAGATAGATGTATAATTGACTTGAAAATGTAAATACCCTGATCATCTTTTAACATGAAACCCAGGAAACAAAGTCTCCTTGAAATTCAGTAAGATTTTGGGCTCTACATGCTTACAGATAGTGCTTCAGATAATTCTGCTGATAGAGAAGGAGATACTCACAAACATTAACTTGAGCCCAGGGAAACAAGCCATTGCAGTGCTGCCTACAGAAACATGCATTTTCCTGCTGATGATGGAGGGAGCCTGGGGATATTAGATTTCATACATAACCAATCACCACAGTGCCATTCAAGATATTGGCCCCGGTTCACTCTTGCCATTCAGATGTAATTTCATAATGAAACAATGATAACCAAAAAGGGTTTGTAACACTCCTTTGCAATGGCAAAATGAAACAGATGAACATCCTCTGCCAGGTGCTTGTTGGACCCTGTTGGAAGGGGTCCAAATAATTAGCTACTCACCAGATGGGTAGCAAAGCACAAACAATCTAATGTGTCTTTTGGGTACAGACAACTCTGACTTTCAGTGATGTAATAACATTAACATGTGACAGCATTCAAGTTGTCAGCAATTTGAGAACTTAATTTTGTAGTTTGCAATCTGCAACGGTTTTATTTTCATTAACCAAACACCTACAGAAAGGAGACTAAAAACACAGCTGGCAGAGGGAGAAACTCGACTTTCCAGTGGGACGTAGAGACTTTGCTTCATTGCCAGTACGGGACCAGAAAAACTAAAAAACAAACCACAAAACATCACTAGCACGTATGAAAGCTATTTTTAGCACTTTTAGTAACTTGTAAGGTTTTCAATGTCCGTGACTAATCAAAAAAAAAAAAA
>VZTJ01005553.1:2629828-2711221 GCA_013397795.1 Orthonyx spaldingii
ACTAGGAAATTTTATCCTCCACACCCCCCAAAATGAAATACATAGCACACCAGACCTGGTGATTGGCGTATAGTGTTTGCGTGCAACCACTGAAATAACCTTCAAAACTCACCTCTGAGCTTCACTGGCACCCAAAGCATGACCTGACTGAGACAACTGAGGCTTTTCAGAAAAGAATTACTTTGGGGATCTTATTTTTCAGCCTTAGGCCTCCCACATTCGCTAGGATGAAGAATTGGGAAGGTTTTTGGTCCAGTGTAAAGATGTATTTGAGATGAGCAAAAGCAGACTCCATAGCTGCTTTTTCTTAAATAAATAATGTGAAGACTTCTGCCAGCTGTCTGTACATTCAAGTGGAAGCGGCATATATTTTACTTAGAGCAAAAGTTGTTGAGTCTTGAGCTTTATGATTCACCTGAGAAATGCTGCCAAGTTTTGCACTTTCCTCATGGTATTAGGTGTTTTTTCTCAGAATCTCAGACCTTTGAGTCATGGATTATATGTTAATTTCAACTTCTCACTTAATGAATAAATAAAAGCAATTTTCCAGCTTTCCTGGTTATATACAAATATTTGGAAAACACAAATGTAGCAGCCCAACAGGCTTCAAAACCAGAAGACAAACAAGGAATGTATCATCTCATAAGAGGCATAAAGAATATTAAGTCACTGCATTATTCCTGGAAGCTAATACCTAGTTACTGAGGAGCTGCTGCTAGCAAAACTGTGTAAAATCTAAATCCCATCCAGATAAATCCCACTGCCTCCTCTCCCCAGTCTCTGTAGTTTTAGGTCTCTGGCATTTGCTGGCCCAACTGAGTTCTCCATTTGAACAATCCCATTTATCGTCATGGAAATAGTTGTTGTTCCACAGTAGATTGTGACTGGAGACAAAGACTCAGCAAAGATCTTGACTCATTTTATTTCACTAAGGTTTCCTTTGTAATAAACCAGTAAAACATTTACAGGCAAGGTCAGTACTAAGGACAACCAGATTTGTTCATTATTTTCTAAGCTCTGCTCGAAGCCCATCAAAGCTTCTGATCTCCTTCCATGAGCTTTGATTAAGACCCTTTAAAGAATCATATTCATAAATATCTCTCTATTAAAATAGAAAAGCTTTAATATTTACCAAACAGATTTTATAATTAATCCTTATTTTTGATCAATAAATCAATAATGTTTAAATCTCTCAAAAGAGAGATATAATAAAGAAATAGTTCCATTCTACTTAAAGAAAAACAAACCAAAAAAAAAGAGAGCAAGCACTAATAAATTAAATATATGCCTAAAACTTCTGTCAATAAAGCAACCAAATCTACATATGAATCTATATATTGAGATAAATACTTTTGGCTAGTATTTCTTTGATATTTCCTTTTCAGAAAAAAAAAATTCCTTTAAAAGTAGTTATTTATCTCTATTCTTGCAAGAATTTCACTTTAGTATCACCCATGATGATAAGGGTTCAGATGAAATAAAATCACTTATTACAAACTTTCCCTGAAGCCTAAAGCATGCCATATTGGATATTTTCTATCTGCTGCTTTCCACATCTTGGCTTAACCACTAACTACACTCCTGTTGTTTATCGCACGACTATGGATTAATATTATACAGACATTGGGTGTAAATATTAGTATGTAATCATAGGTATGTGTGCATAAAATACACATATATTCAAATCATAGGAATCTTGCATTTTCAATTGCAAAAGAATTTGAAAAGCAGGTAATTGAAGAGTCTACTGAAATTAATTTCAAATGGCACAAAAGTAAGTCCCAAGAACATCTGCTGGAACATACGGCACAACAGGATGTTCAGTATTATGCCATAATAGTACACCTTGGGTGCAGCATGAGGCATGAAGCCAAAAGGCACATTTAGAGCAAAAAAATTCTGGACAGAAACAAACTAAATACCTAGAATTTTATTTCATATATATAATAGTAGTTTCCTGTTTAGTTTATCCTCTACATAAAATTAACAAGCCTCACCACAGCGTATTTAATGAAATCTAGTGTCTTATAGAGAGATTGCTTTCTTAAGGAAAATATTTCCATATATTTTTAATAGCGCCCATGCAACCAAGGAGCATAATATACATTGTCTTTAAAACACCTGGAAATCAAAGGAAATGTTAATCTGTGGCTCCAAGTCAGACTGAGACATCACAGGGAGCCATGAACCAATGGAGAGATCAATTGGAGAGTGGAAGGGCTTCTTTCTACTTTGACTTTGTAGGGATGCTGTGGAAGGACTGTATGTATAAAAGGGGGTGGCAAACTGCACATCAGACACCTCACTTAGCAAATTATGACATTTCTCAGGGAGTGAGAACAATGTAATTAAGCTCCTTGTCAAAAATAGGAGAAAACATTGTCATGATTCTAGCAGACTTTTATGTTTCCTACATTTTTACATAAAGGTTTGTTTTGCATCCTAATTCTGCAATTTATAACAAAATGCTCACTTAAAGTAATTCAAGACTATTACGCCTTGAGAAGTCTCAGGAATCACAGTTGTCTTTCTTCTGTATCCTTCAGAGAGAGACAAGATGATCGGCAAAATTCTTCCAAAATTTGTCATTGCTCTGATGTTTTGTAAAATTAGAAACTTATATGGTAATTAGGGATGGGGAGGGGGATGCAGACAGCTTCTGAGCAATGGAAGACATTTTGGCAAACACCAAATTACTCAGTTTGAAATTATATTCTTAATACTAACTTCCAAACTGATTTCATTACATTTAATTAGTGACTCTTCCCACACTTACTTAATTGACTGTTGTCTGCCACATGGTCAGCAGGTTGGTAACTCCGTTGACCTAACTAGGGATCTAATGCAGTGACAGAGCAGTCACTACCAGCTCCTGGATCTAGTGTTAGCATGCCAATGGCTGCCAGAGGGAAGAAGGGAATAACAAATTGCTGTCTGTGTTGACTGATTATAAGACACACATAGGGTATCAGGGCAGCAAGGGAGATTCACGATTAACATCAGATAATTATTCAGATAAGGACACAGAGTCTTGAAGTCTCAATCTTGCTATGCCAGGAAGCTTACTAATAATGTCTGCATAAAAGAGACATTGAACTTCTATTTCATTGAACCTGGTTTTCAGCAGTGGGAAGGTCTGATGTGAGAAAGAGAATCTGAGTCTATAGTTCAGAAAGGAATTTTGTGTTAGCAATACATTGCATCTGTGAGCATGTGTTGGTGTGCATATGTGTGTGTGTTTAAGATGAAGAGGGCTGAACTTGATGAGAAAGTGGGTGAATTGATGAAGAGAGATAATAACAAAATACATATGAAGACCATTAAATGTGTACTAAAATAAATGCACGCAAGGTAAAATATCTGGAATCTGTTTTCACATTCAAATTAACTGAAGATGAGGACTGCCCTTGATGTGTGAATCGCTATGAATAGCTTCCTGAGGACAGTCTGAAGCCAAGAAATCATTAGAGGCACTCAGAGCACAAATGCGCTGAATAACTAAGTAACCATCTCTAGTACTTTGAACAAAAGCTACTTAAAATAAGAGGCTAAGTAAAATTATGGAAAAAGCAAATGACTGATCCAGCAAAATGTTTTCATTATTCATTTGTAATTTCATCTTTCTTTGCCAAAACCTAGAAACCTCTGGTACTTGTTTCCAGCTCCAATAAAAGTGTTCTGGACTATGCACAGCGAATGAAGCAGCTAAAGTCCTGGAAGTCCCATCTTATTCAGTCATCATGGATTACTAGGTGGGGGAGAAAAAATGTGTTCGGATATATCCTTCCCTATCCTGTAGCAGCCCTGCTGCTGGTTACATTCACATCTTTTTGTTCTCAGCAACATGCTGGAGCCTTTCAATCCTGGCCATGATTGGAGTGAATGCAACAGTGCAGTATAAAATACATGACAATTAGAAGGCACTCAACTGCTAAAGTAAAAACAGAGATTAGAGGATGTCAAGGTTAAACAACTGAACTACCTATTTTAATATGGATGAAAAATTTCTATAAACAGCAAACTTTTCTGTCCTGTCTTCCACCTTTTATAGATAAAAACTGTTTTTTAAGGCAAAAAGAAACATTTCCAGGGGGAAAAAGGTATACTGAGTTGATATTGAAGAAAGAAAGAAGGCGTGATATATGGTGGAAAATGTTTCAAAACAAAAATAAATTGTTTGCTCTTGTGTTTTCATTTCAGTACAATTGGGTCAGACAGCCCTTCCCTTTACAGGAACATGTGTAAATATAGGTTTGAAAGTGGTCAGTACAAGGGATTTGGTCACAGTACAATCATCAAGCCATCTTGTTCTCAGTTTTCTGCCAAAAAAAAGGATGCCAGACAGCCACAACTCTCTTTTGTTGCCATGGTGGAAGAATGTGCACTCACATTTACTTTTTTAAATGTTTCTTGTTTTCAATAATCAATAATCCGAGGACCTGTATATAAGCAATGGCTGGGTATTTCTCTCAAACTTGACAGATGTCTTTGATAAAGTGCAGTTTATTTTGCTCCCCTTAACATACAACAAACACAGGCTGTAACTTCAAGATAAATCTGGGATTAAACACTATGATTGTGGGTGGCAGCATAAAGTTCCTAAGAAAGCAAGTGGTATAAATGTCTCAAAGATCAGCAGATTCTCTGGGAAAAATTAGTTCAAATTTAAAGTTCTAAAACCACTTGGTCTTGACTCAACTCACCAATGTTTTCCAGATGCAAACTAGTTAGGCTCTAAATGAATATGTGGTCCCTAAAAAATTATTTATATGCATCTTCATGCTCAACTGCAGTCTAGGTCTCTACAGAGGTTCCTCAAAGAAAGTTGGCACAGCTCTACTCAGACCCTGATTTCAGCTGAAAACCTGGAAAAACTAAGTACCATTAAACTGGCTATGAAAACTTTCACCACACGTTTATCTACAGATAACCGGGGCTGCTGTGATGTCAGGTCTAGCCCTCTGCTCTTGTTCTCATCATGATTGGTGAAAAATTATGACAAGTCACATTTTCTGCCACAGTAACAAGTTAATGTGTCAAAGGTAAAATCAAGTGGATGGTGTAAAAATCAGATAGCAATTACAGAGAATTGGGTCAAATGCCAGATCAGGTTACTGGTGTTAAGAAGTGGGAATGCACAAGCAAAGGCACATTTTTATCCTTCTATTGAAATATCTTGGCCTACATTTCCAGAGATGCAAAATAGAGATAACCTCTGGTATACCCCTGGAAGGCCTGGCTGGAGAGTCTTGCCTGGTCAGGACATTGAAAGAAACTATAGGAAGTAACACACTTTTGTTTTCCTAAATGCAGCCACTACCCAAAAGAAGCTTAAAACCAAACACACACACATGTGCACACAAAGCCACCAACAACTTGTTCTACCCCTAGTTTAAAATTGTACACAAATCCCAAAGCAGTTTGATTCAACCAAGCACATGAACAAGCGCCAAATCATTGATCCAGAGTCTCTCCTCCTTGGCAGGAGGAACAACTGGAAATCCTGCTCTCTGTTTCAGCTTGATCCACTTCATCCTATTTACCAAGACTTCTGGGTCTGTGTAGTCAGACCTCAGCCAGACCCTTTTCATTTCCCTGCAAGTTTTCAGCAGCTACAGATAAAGCACTGTATGATCTCTAGTGTGCCTTCCCAAACCCATTTATTTCTCATCTGCCTGAAGTGTAGAAATTCCATCATGCTACTCCAAAGGGAATGGGCCTGGCTGAATTGCAGCTTATAAGAAGCTCATGTGCTTCTCACTGAAGGATCTGCAGAAGTTTTCATTAAAAAGGAAAGTTTTGTGAAAATACTCCTTTTATTCAAGTCACTCAGTAAAAGTCACTAACTTTCTTAATCTTAGAAAACGAGACAATTTTTCTTCAAGCGCTAAGCTTCTTGTTAAATGTTGAGACTGTGATTACATTTCCACCCTGTGAACAACTCAATTATTCCATGTAACAAACTCCTGTTTTCTTGCAGTTGTTTTCTTGTCATTTTAACTCAATGTCTTTTCACCAGGTGGGCTTTTTTAAAGTTCTTTTTGCATGCATTGTATTCTAATCCACGGTCTGTCTAAGATATTGTAATATAATTTTGAAATTCTCTTTGCTAAAGAGAAGTTAAGCACAGTCCTGCGTGTACTGTGCATGAATCAGATCTCAGACTCCAGAGAACTTTGCCATGGCTTGTTTTCTTTAATTTGTTCAGTACCAACAATCTGACAAAGCAAACTAGTGAGAGAAGATGACCACTGAAGTGATCATTACAAAAGCTGATGAAAATTCAAACTATCCAGTCTGCCCACTTACAGCTGTGGCTAAACCCGCCAAGTGATGTCTTTATATATGCAGGATTCATTCTTACATTTATTAACAATTTTTCAGAAAAGGTCAGACAGGCACTGGTTAGAAACCAAACTGTGAATCAGTAGGTGCCAAACCTAAACTGTCTGTAGCATTTAAACAAAACTATTCTTAATAAAAAGCTCACGTATTATAAATTGACCCTGTACTTCTAAGATGGGCCCTGCTCCTCACAGGCTGCCCTTTGATAGAGGGACAGGCAACAGTGTTTGTTTGGCACAGTGGGTGTCTTTTCTTTCTCTTGCTGTTGACAATAACAGTTCCTGATGTTCACAGGAGGCAGGTGTCAGAAGTCCTGCTCTGTTTCCCTGGGCTTATCACTTCACATGCGGTTTGATGAGACAATTAATGTCTCAGCCACAAGGTCCAATATAATTACGAGAATTTGATCTTCACAACAAATAATGTGATTTTTTGTGTTTAGGCACCCCAGGGTTTGTATGCAGACTACATTTATTTGAGTGTTGCCATCAAGAAGACAGGGTGCCCTCTGCCTGCCAGATTTAATTCTGCTAAATGACTGCTTCAAACATTAGAACACCACAAAATAATGCAGCATTTCTTTTAGAAAACAAAAAATTAACTTCCTGATTATAGTACTGTGAACAAGGGTTTGGATTTGTCTCACCTAAGTGGGAGAGTGGATCACTGTCAGCTCCATTCACGGTCAGTAAAAGAAACGAGCAATTCTAGAATATATTTAATGTGATCTTAGGCATAAAAAGTGTCTGCTTCCCTACACTACTTACAGTAAAAATTCTAGATCACTACTTCAAAGACAAATGTTCATGCTACTAAAAAAAGCAAAACAAAGTGAGACAAAATCCTGAAGCATACTTAAACATGTGTGTTAAGTATGGATGTCTTAAACTTTCATTCCTCCTCAGATGCTCTGCTGTCTATTCCGTTTTACCCCCACCTCAGCTGGTCCTGGGGCTTTTTTTGTACATCTACTTGAGACCTTTGTAATCTTCCTTTGCCTTTAATCATTTATCCCATATGATTTCAGGATCAGCATTTAATCTAGGCATGCATGTGTTATCTTAGCATCATCCCCTTCTTTGCACCCTGAGCATTGAGGTATGAAGCACAAGTAGCTGAAGTCAGAGATTTCTTTGAGTTTTCAATCATATTTCTAGCCCATAATTAACACTTTCCTTCTGGTCTTAGTGGCTTCTTTTGAAGTTATGATATTTTCATCATTGCTGCAATACTTGAAAATGGTTGATCATTGAAGCATCAACTGTACATCCCTCTCATTACATCTGTTAGTTCCAAACAACTGACAATTTTTCATAAAGGGTACATAAGACATGTTAATAATATAACTGACAGATTTGGCCTTTACGAAGCTTTTCCCGGACTCCTCTCCTCAACTCCCACTTTTTTATCAGTTTTGCCATCACAGTTTCCTTCCTTACAATGGTTTTGCAAACAAAATTCAAAAAATAAAGCAACAACTAAGTTGGGTATTCTCCCCTATTCAATGACTGTTCACAGTTCACAACTGCTCTTCAAAAGGTTCTCCCACATCCCTTATGTCTGAGTTTGGTATCAAGCCATCCGCTAAAGCAGGTTAGGATGTTGCAGGCAAACCACACCAGCCTGTGTCATCCACACGGCAGCCAGAGACCAACAAGCATCACTTGGCACCACTTTTTTCAGGGAAGAAAGGTGGAGCAGGAGGACACAGGGCCAAACCCACCCTGCCTCTGCTCATTTGTTCCCAAGGTAATGGCCATTCTCAAACGCCATGCTTGTGTGCACATTGTAGAACCTCACAGTCCTCCTTTTCCTGCAGTCTTACTCCCAATCGCATTACGCAACCACTAGTTGTGACAATTTGCAGCCTCCCTACTGCAGAGGATGGACCTCTGGGCACCCCACTGGTCCCTTCCTCATCTATTTCTTTCTTACCTTCCAAATTCTTGCCTAACTCCCACCATTAGCAATCAGTGTTTTATACCTATAAAAATAAATAAAACTTCTTTTAAAGGGCAATTAATAACATTTATTTTTAAAAAGGGAGGGAACCTGAATCTACAGCCAGATTTATATGCAGACTTCAGAGCTCTTAGGCTTTTTCATTCCTTTGCCACAGCTTGGGAATAGATGTAGGAGGCATATCAAAAGGGCATTAAGTGAAAGTGTGTTACATATTTTCCCACCTGCCTACGTATACTTGCATCATAAAACAACGATTTGACAGGATGGGCAAAAGATAAATCATTGATACTGGTGATTCTCTCTACTGACTTTAATGATTTTGATATGTCTGTAAGCTATAAGAGATTACTCATTTTGTAGCTACACATGAAATCTAACAGATCTCCAAGATCCTAATTAAGGAAAGTGAAATATATTCATATAATCATATACATTAGAGATCAATATGACAGGTTGCTTTCCCCATCTCTAGTAAGCACTTCAGAATAAAACAAAATAGCTATTTGTAAGAGAAATATATGCAACAAGAGATTTAGCACTGTCAATTAGCTTTTAAGTGCAGTAGAAATCACGCTACAACACTGATATTTGTTCATGGCAGTATGAGGCCGCAGGACTCTAACAACAAGCAACCTGATAAAAAGGAACAAGATTTCTTTGCACTGTATGTGCATTGGAGAAGCACAGCGAAGTTTATATTAGCATATCACAAATGTGAAACTGGGACACAGGCTCAATGCTAAATTAGAACAGCAGCTGGTATCCTGTTAGCAAGTAAAGTGTGTTTGCTTGGGGAAAAAAAAGAAAGAGACCAATGCAAAATCAAGCCATGCAAAAGCACAGAGAACAATCAGTCAGAAAAGGATCTGTGAACCACACTGCACATTTCAGTTTGCCTCTGTACTGTGTGACACGTCATTTCACCAAAAAAAAATTTTTTTAAGGGGGTCAGATCATGTTCCTTCATCTGAATTAAGAAAAAAGTATTTTCCTTTACAGACAATCTGAAAATTATCAAAATTTAGATTCTGACAGGTTTGGACATGTTTTTCATCCTATTTTCTTTCCTGCATCATGTAGATCAATGAAGTACGAAGCAAAACTTCATATTCTCCTATGTAACACAGAATAATGCAGTAAGCAGGCAGAATGCACAAAATACTTCCAGTTATATTTCACACAAAAATTTTCACTATTTATTTATTCAAAAATAGCCTTTTAACAACTAACCAGAGAACAACAAACTTTTAAAGCCGTGCTTTCTTCTTTGACTTCCTCTCACATCACCCAGTTTGCACAAAGTGAATTGGCCACTTGAACTCCTGTTCAAGACAATGACAGATGAAAATGCTCTTTCAGACCAGTCGGCTGAGGCCATTTACACAGATATTGAACAACTCCTATTATGTCCTCTCTTTTCAGCTCTTTCACCCTATTACCATGAGTTTTCCAATATTTAATGATGTTTTGGGTAAGGTGAAGTCCTGAGCAGCTGCACAGTGAAAGACATCTAACTTTAGCCCAGTGAAGCCCCAAAAAAACTGCTGGAGATGGCAACCAAAGTAATGTATACTTAAGATATCTATTGTCTAGCAGTCTAATTTGCTTTGCCTAAACTTCCACATTTGTAAAATATTCTGGGTTTAATTATTTTAGGAAAAATCCAAAATAATCTGAGATCCTTCAGGATACATGAGAGCACAATTTTAATTTAAATTTTAGATTTAACTTGCACAGGCAAAGCAGCTCCAAAATTAGAAGGAATAGAGGAATGGGTACGCAATCCTTATATGCTCAATGACAAGGATCATAAAACTCTTCTCACATTTCTGGCACTGGATGGAAATGCAGCATTTACTCTCAACCCTTCCTTGCAGCACTGTTTGCCCTGTTGATAAATACCCACTTTAAAGGCTCTCATTAAGTTGTTGTAGTGCTATTGCACACAATGCAACCTAGAAATCAGATTCTAAATAAATCTGATTCCTGTGCAGAGTCTCAGCAGCTCCCAGTGACTATTGAGCAGTAGATATCTAAATTAGAGGGATGGCTCAGCTCTCCTACCAGCATGGTGCCACAAAACATGCCTTGCTTGCCTACGGAGGCATACATTTTCCCATGTGAAGGACTGTAACCCTCTCCTACTTCTGCATAAGAGCAAGATGGGCTGGCTTGGCTGGAGTGTGATCTTTGATGGCCATATTCAGATTGTTTACTTAGATTCTGTTGGGGCATCTAAGACCAAGAGACCCGTTTTCAAGGCCATGAAATGTGGCTTCTTGCATACTTGGTTAGCAGAAGCCATGAGGCAGGGATGACATTCGAGATAAGTTTCTAAAGGAGAAGCTCTCAGAGGCAATTACATGCCTCCACTGACTCCAGTGACCTGCATAGCCAATGTCCTTAAGCACTCTATTAAAGTTAAATATAATGGTTAGATCCCAGACTGCCACCCATCCTGCCTGAATACTGACCTGAGTGGATTTGCTCCTCCAGATTTGCTGTGCAGCACCAAAATGTGTTGCTCTCTTATAAAGCCTAAAGCTATGAAAACTTAATAGCACTCTGATTTGGTGATTTAATAACATGATGTTTTTAATGCATCTGTTCTAGGTTTGCAGAAGACTTTAAAACATCATTACACATTGATAGACTATGGTAGTGAAGCCAAAAACCTTTTTATATAAAGGTATAAAACCTTTGTTCTCAACAGCCTCATTAACATACCAATGATTAAGCAATACCAGAATAGTGGGAATTTTCAATGTCATAAAGACCAAAAATTTATCATACTTTACAAAAGTTGAAAATATATCAAATTTTCATCATCCTTTCCTAATTTTTGGAGGTGAATACAACTTCCACCCTGTCAATAATAACTAAATTACATCCAGAAAGAGTATATTGACTACATCTCCACCAACACATTTTTAAATGTTTTTCATATGTGGTTAACTACTGCCTTTTTGGAATATGCTATAATTCCATGTAAAATGCATGGAGAACGCCTGGTTCATTTATCATAGAACAATCATGCCAGTATATCCTTCTAAGTACTTAGCCTCCTTTTCCCCAGAGATGATTTGGCTGATGAGATTTTAAAATGTCAAACTGAAGAGTTGTTTTTTAGTTTGAAAGTCAGGAAGGGTAACTGCAGGTAAAGACTTCAGGACAGAGGTGAGAACACTTAAAATAACAATAGGACATCAAATCTCATCTCAGAGAACAAACTGATGTACAAATAAGAATGACGAAGAGTGATCTGCATGACTGACACATTGTGTTAGCTCAAGAAGAACAAATTTGGCATGCTTACTGCATGATTGAAGGTCAATATGCCTGAAAAATGATAAAAAGGTTCTGGACTCAGAAAAAGAAAAGAGACATTAAGGCCAAAGATGCGTAACTAGCCCATGTAACAATAAAGTATCTTTAGAATTAATGGTCGGTATCAGAGTGCCATCCTATAATGCCTACAGTCCATTTAGAAGAAATGTTTGGGTGAAAATCCTCAGTGACGCACAACAGGCTATTATGAAACAGCATTTGCCTGAATATATTTGCCTTAAAGTGCCTCAGATTGTTGTTGCAGTGACTTTATTCAATAAAATGTATTTAAAGTTAGTACTGAGAGCTTTTAAAAGTAAAAATTGCTGCCAGGTACCCAATACTGCTTTTGCACAGCTCCTCCAGTTTCTACATGAGCAAGCTGAGGCAGACCTAATTGTGCCAGTAGAACAGAACTAATTCAAGTACAAACAGCTTTAGCAGGGGCATACGAGGGTACTTGAACCACTCTCAGAGGCAGCAGGTTTGGACAGATTTGAAAGACCTGCAGTGACACTGCTATAGGAAAACTGCTTCAAGCCTTTGTGCTCTTATGCCCTTATCTTCATCCATATTAAGAGTTAACATTAAAACCATCCATAGCAAGAAGAGAAGTAATCAAATAAACCCCTTTGATATGGAAGCGGGAGTGGAGTGGGCCATCATAAAAAACAGTATTACTGAACCAAGGTGCTTCCCTGCCATACACCTCCCAATAATATTAACAAATAAACAATTTTTATGTCTCCTCTACAGCCTTTTGATTTGCTTGATTTTCAGCTCTGGGGCTTACAATAGAGATCAGACTGAGTACTTCAGGAGTACATTAGCCTGTGCATCATGAGCTAAAATGAGAAATCCTAGAGCAAGAAACTGCTGCTGCAGGTAAGGTTGGATCCTAAATCCAATCCTCTTTTTAAAGTGCTAGTTCTTCAGTACCTAAGTCCAGAATGATGTTTACCACTGTGTGGGAGACACTGGAAATGTCATGTTGAGCACTGGCCAGTGGTGGGTTGGAAGGAGTTGATATGCTCAAAAAAGTGGCTTTAGAGTCTGAGGTTGGCCATCAAATTCCTCCTCACTGTGGCCAGGTAGTACTGGGCATGTGCTCAGACAATAGTGAGAGGTGTGGCAAATATCTGGACAGCTGCACAGCACAATCTATTCTCCTAGCAGTTCAAATCAAAGCTCCTAACATATTTTCAAGCTACTGCAGCATTCAGACTACTTCTTGAGTTAAAAGTCATGCAGAAGGTTAAGGAAAGATTAAGTTACATCACAATGTCCATGTTTTTCCAATTAATTTAAGTACTAAATCTGTATTTTTGCTGCATTTTTATATCCTCTCTTTTCCAGCTTCTTGATAACACTTAGGATCAGTACATAGCCTGGAATACAAAATAACTTGTCTTCTGTAACATTAGGTTTCCTACAAGCTTTACTATTTTAGTGCCATTTGGATTCATTCCCTCTGGCAATCCTTTATTAATGTAAATGGTCCAAACTGTTCTCGTTCTAATGTGCTACACTACAGAAATACACTGTTGACAGAGTTCAAGATATTCAAAATGATAATTTATTAATAAAATTTAAGCTCACTTCAAATAAACAAAGGAAAGATCAGCATAACCCTGCAACAGTGTTTATTTTCTGTATTTTTACAGAAATTTTAAACTACTGATAATAAATGACAGTGTTCCTTTTCTTCCATTTTGTCCCTCAAAACACTCTTCATACTTGGTATTCTGTCAATTCTTGTTTTACATCTTCAAAGAATAGTTAAGAACATGCAACGGCAACTGATACAAGTTATGTATATGCACTATATATACAACATTACTCTGTTGGTTTTAATTAACTTAAGCATGTTGTCCTTTTTGTAACAATAAAAATCCTATATTTCTGAAAGCCTGCAGAAAGCAGCAGCATTAAAAACAATTGCTTATGCATCTATTTCTTCTTGAAACACAACTACATGAAATCATGCAAATAATTGAGGAAGGGATGGTTGACGTATTTTTAAGTGTACAGATGAAAGTGATACAGTTCCAGAAAAAAAACCAACACCAACAAAACCTCTTACTTGAAAATCTGAGCAATAGAATTTAAGGCTATATTTGACTTGACAACAGTCTGAGGAAATAACCTGATGATCTGAATTACAAAATACCCACACTGAAATGCATTGTCTCATTTGCTGTCCTTAATGGAAATAGGAACCTCCATGATCAAATGGCCAGATACAAAAACATTCAGTATTCAGAAGCACTTTAATATACCTAACACAGAGACAATTTTCAGACCATTTTAATGTGTAATCATGTAACAAATGGAAATTTTTATGAGTGTTCTGACTTCACTGCACATACAATTTCTCCCCAATTCTGGTAGTAGATATTAACTTCATTTAGGTAAGGTTGCATTGAGTAGAAAAACTCCTTTTGGAACTGTCATAGATTTTCATATTTAATCTACTAATGTGATGTAAAAAGAAGCCATTGCCACCTGAATTCCACAGAAGAAGAGTTATTAGTAAAGGTATAAGCATTTCACTGAAATATGGGTAAAGAATACAGCAAGGCTGCACAGTCAAATACTCAGATATTACATGACTACCAAATCCATGATTCCATGCAAGCAACTGTTTCCACACAGAACATGTAGTCACTTCCAAATTTCCTCTTAGGAAGAACAATACCTTCCTCTCTGGCACATTGGATCACACTGAAACTTTATTTGAGGAATTCAGCATGGGAATTATTGGAGTAAAAACCAACCAAATGCATTGTCTTTTATAACAGGAAGACCTTGAGAGTTCTTAAGGTTAGGATTCATTCTGGAAAATACTTTCACACTTCAAAGCTTCAAAATTAACTGCAAAGCAATAAATAGTGTGCTATAATTTACAGGGCACTACTAAGACTTGGGATCTGTAAGCAGTTAGGAGTAGAACCTTGGTATCCTTACTTGCACTTAGAAAACGACATTTTCATCCGTATGTCTTCAACATTTTTTGCAGTGGAGCATTTGCAGAACATCAGTGACAGCAACTGCGATAGAAGTGTCAATTTGTAGAGATATAACAAGATGACAGATACTTCTTCCCAAGAGATATCAGCTATTTATAGTAATGCCTTGTTCCCTGCCCCTCTAGCCTGTTTCTACCATTTCTTTTCTAATTTCCAGTCTTTTTTCTGCCCTTTCCATTCCCTTTCCTCACCTATTTCATTATGCTTTTTATGATGGCTTGTCCTTTTCTCCCAATCTCCATATTTAATTTTTTCATACTTTCATCATAGCCTAGGGCAGGAATGACTCATCCCTTCACTCTTAGTCCCGAACCAACCTGTTACACGTTTATATGACATCATTTGCAAAAATCATCTTTTTAATTATGTTTTAAGGGGCAGCTTCAATGAACTACATTACCAAGTGGCTTTAAATTTGAACACGTCTAATAACAGCATTTCAAGAACTGCTTTAAATTTTCATTTCAGAAGTAAATTAACCTTTGTATGTTGCAGTGATTTGAGTGGGTTTATATGCTTGCTAGGTCCCTTCACCATTCCTTGCCTAATATATACTTTTCTACTTATCTACCTATATACAAAATAATGACAACTACTGTGGTAGTCTGTGATGTTCTACTGTGAAGACAAAAACAAATCACAGATGTATTTTCTTTCTCTTGCAACACAGTGAGTCTGAAGATAGAAGGAAGAAGACTTTTCTACCTTTAGCAAGCCTATTTTACCCACAACAGTTTTTTTCCCATTTTTAAAAATGAAACATTCAGCTTATCAAAAGTCATGCAAGTTTGATTAAGAAAAGACAGCTTATTGTGTAAAAGTATTGTAGCCTCACCTTACAATACTTTTCTGTCTGTACAATTTCTACTCTTGTGCTACATAAATCAGGGTGCACTACCCCATGAAAAATCATTACCATTTTCTTGGTGCCGAGTGAAGTGGCCCAGATGCCCTAAAGTAACTGTATTCTGAATGACCCAAATAAGAAATGAAGCCAGAATGTAACATCCTGATCTAAATGAAGACAAAGAAAATATCATCATTTATTTCATCCAGAACAAGATTATCCATGACCATCTGCAATGCACTTTACATAGATATTCATCATCTTGTTCTCAGGGAAGAAGCTGCTTGAGTCTTCCCTACTCACCAGACAACATTGTAGGGTAAGGGTCTGTCAGCCTACAATATGTCTTCAAACCTGAGCCCTTCTGTAGCTCCCTGCCTGAACAGTAAGACTAGAAACTTCTAATATCACACTGCACTATGTTGCAACTCGTTTCACCAGATCACAGAGTGGGGCTATGTATAAGAACCTTCTACCTGGATCGCAGTCAACCCTTACAGTAATTGCTGATCTGCATTACTTACTGCTACAGGAACAAAAATAATGCCTGTCAAACACTGACATTTAATATCTTCTGTCTGGGAAATGGAACAAAAATGTAGTATCTGGAACAGAAAACAGCCCAGAGTCAACATGTAAGTGGTGGGTATTTTTGGCTTCTAAACTAATGAGTAAATGGCATTCTTCTTTAAAATTCAAGCATGGATAAATAATGTATGGATCTACTGATACACAGAACTATTTTGAGTTGTGTTGGGTTTTACTTTTGCCACTCTTCTGTTATGTCTGCTCATAGTAGAAGCTCCATACAGATACCTGTGAACAAGAAAGTGTGTTGACACACAGCATTGTCACATCCATGGTGTCAGACCACAGATTTCCCTGAACCAGACACTTAATTCACAGGCTGGGATCAGGACAAGTGAAGCACCTGGGGTTGGGAATCACAGCAGCCAGTGTGCTGAGCAAGAGAAAACCAGAATTGGCAATATGTCCTATAAAGTCTGTATTTATACTCTCACACTTTCTGAGATTTAGGCTTCTCCTAGAAGTCCAGCTTAGACTGAGATTCAAATCTGGCATCTCTCCTCCTGGAACTAGAGCTGAAATAATTCCTTTCTGTACATTCACCTCAACTGTCCCTTCATTTTCCCTTTTTAAGCTGTCTAGAAGCAAACCTTGCAGAGGTTTTTCAAAAAACCCACTGAAGACATCTCTGGGAGCTGGTGGGGAGGGAAACTCAAGATCATGTGTGTTTGGCTAGCAGCTCATGCTCTACATGGCTGCAGGGCAATGCAAGACTTCTGGGCTAATCAGAATGGAGCAGGCATAAAAACCTGTAGGTAAGAACTTTTTCAACCCCCTTGTTTTATAATAAATATGATCACAAATGCAGAGAAATGCATGGGTACTAACAATGAGCTCAGACATGAAGGTCCTGAGTTTCCAACTCCACCTCTGAATGAGAACCTATGCTCCTAAGAAACTTACTGAAACTGATGGTATCTTCTATCTTCCTATGGGAAAAACAGGGCACATGCACTGTCTGCCCCCTATTGAGAAGACCAGCATTGTGTCTTTTGTCAAACAATTCTTCCTCCTCATATGGCTGGGAGAATGTTCTGTGATCTTCTCTGGTTGACTAGACCATACAGCACTTCCCAGACCGGAGAGCACTTCCCAGACCAGTATGAGGCAAAACTTTCACAGAGAGCAGTAATGACTATCGAAGAAATACAAATTCACCACACCTGGTTTGCTCTTCTATAATACTGTTTTGATAGTTTTTGGGAGAACAGGTGAAGAGGGTGAGGAAAGCTCTATTTTACTTCCAGTCACAAACAGATTTTGGCTTTCATTTTCTATTTCTTGGCTAGTGATAAGTGAGCTCTCATCTTTCAATTCCTTTGAACTCCCCACTTTGTTTTCCCTAGCAGAAGTTGGTGTTCTGTGATCCCTGGAGAGGTTTTGAAACCCAGAGTGGCTCTCTAATAAGTTATGGAAGAGCAGGACAGAATGTGTAGTTGGTTTGCTCTTCAAGGATCACGGTACATTAAGTGGCTAATCTAAAGTTTGAAAACTTCAATTATTTACTTTCAAGAGAATGAGCAGAACACCTGAAACTACTTCACCCACAGAGAGGTTAGGGAAGCTTAGAAAGGACTCCATAAGGTTTCAGCAATCCAATATCTTTAAGGAAGAGTGGTTAGCAGTATTTAAGCATGGAAATGAGACCCAGGAGACAAGAGGTCTAATCCTGCCTCTACCGACGTGTATGGGTTTCACTTAAATTCACCTTGTCTTACATGCATGTACCACATTTTTTTACAATAAGTATTTGCAATGTCTCCTGAGTACTCTGCATGGAATGTGTAAAGGATATTATTGCCATTCCAGGAAATGTGGATCGAAAGATTCTGTTAACAATGAAAAGACCCTTTCTGTCTGTCAGATAAGTTTTGCTGTGTTGTTTGCCTAATCTCTTAGACTTCTCCTTGTCACTTCTTTAAGATCTACAGACGAGTGTTGGTTATGTGTCCATGCCAGCATACTCTTCAGTATTCATTCCAGGGCTCGACATTTCTTAGGAAACTGCGTAAAAGACTTAAAGAGAATTTCTGGTACATTTCCATATGTAGCCTACACAAAGGATTACCTATTCAGTGGTTTAGCTATACTGACCACCACAAAAGTGCCATGTCCTTCTCTACAAAATGGATGAAATCTGACCATTAAGGCTCAAATGTGCTGCAATAATTTTTTTTTCAACATAGTATAAGTAATGATCTCATCTTTTGAAAAACCCTTCAGACTCTTTCACAATATTGTTTACATATGAATGTCAACGTGAGACCCTGATATAAAATAGAATACATAATTTGGACTGAGCTCTCACAGTACACACTTTTTGGACTGTTGCCTAAAAGCGACTGACTTCTTTACAGGCAGCAGATTAGATTCAAGCATCCAGCATTCCAAAAAGACATTACCAATTTTAGAAGAATTAAGTAACAAAGCACAAATCAACTAAATGGCCAATGTAATTAATCTCTGGAGAAATTCCACAGAAACAAATAAGTAAATTAATAGAAATATATTTATTTCTAAAGCATTCTCCTTCATGGAAAATCATGAGGTAACTAATGGATATAACTCATTCTGTTATTAATAAAACCACCACCTAAGTTCATTGCCCACTAGGAACACACACCAAAAAAAATCAACAAGACAATTAAAAAAAAAAGAAGAGTGAGACAGAATCCCACATACACATATAGATTCATCTCTAAATAGCATTTAAATACGACTTAGCAGATATAATTATCAACTACCTGGTATGGAATGCATGGCAATGAAAGGATATAAGTGGAGGTTTGGGAACCAGGCAAGGAGAAATGCTGACTGAGTAACTGGGGAGAACTGTCAGGCCTGTGATGTATATCAGAACCAGGAATGGATTCCAACAGAAGTGTACAAGACCCACCACTGGATAAATGTGAAATATTTGTCTTACCTAAGTTTTCAATGTTAGTAACAATACTGAGGAATCATGCAACCATGCACATTTCAGAAAGGAGAAAGAGCCAAGAACTATTCATACATAAGAATGTTGGAAGTCACATTTTATTTTTGCAGTTTTATCTAATGAGCTTTGAGTGGTTATAGAACTTATTGTGGGACTACTCTCAATGACTTCAGCATTAATGCTTTCTTTTCTTTCTCTTATTTGCCATCAAGAAGGTGTCCTCTGCAATAAATGGGCCAGAAAAAGTATCCTTGTTAATAAAAGCATATTTTTCCCAGTTTGACTCTACAATAGGTCCAGTATTTGATCTCTGCTTCACTCTATTAAAATTTTCTATGATTTTTTGATCATAAATAAGTCGACAAAGAGAGATTTACTTCTGTATAATGAGTCTTCAGGTATAAGAAAGCTCCAAAACTTTATTAATGTACCAGTATTTCACATCTGTAAACAGCAACATTTCCTGTTGACATTCAATTTTGAGTTCAATCTATATTTAAAATACCAATGACTCCAGAGTTACAATCAATTTAACATTTCAGCAGCTCAGTTGTTCATATACAAGAGACCCATCAGAAAGCCCTGCAATGGGCACGTTTAGCACTAATGGGCCTGTTAGCAGGCACATCCTTTTCATCAAAGCATTGAAAACATCTGTGAAAAAGGACCACAGCTATTTTTAATGACCTTTCCCAGATCAGGTTATGAAGCAATACATCCTGGTGTGGAAATGTCAGTGGGAGGCTACCATAATAAAACCCAAAGTAAAACACAGTCTTTACACAGTCATTAAACTAATACTTGTTAAGCTGTAGATGCAGTCAGCATCAAGTAACAGGAGCAGGAGTACACTTCACACACTTGTGATTTTTCTGCTTTCTTCCTCCCTATTACAGTTTCTTCATCCCTGGAAGTGTTCAAAAAATAAGTAGATGTGGCACTTCATGATACAGTTTAGGGAAAAATGGTATTTGGTCAAAGGTTGGACTTAATGATTTTTGAGGCCTTTTCCAACTTTAAGGAATCTATGATTCTATAATCTTGTTATCTTTTCTCCTTTCTTGCTTCTGCAGGTTTTTCACCTTAGGAATCCAGAGAATTTCTCCTGCAGTGAAACAAAGCATCTTTTAAACAGTTCACAGACCTTCAGAGTATCATGAGCTCCCTTTTCATTAGGTCAGCCCAAATGGAGAGTAACAGTGGAGTTCACACCTCCTGAACTTAAGGTATGGGACCATCTACACAAATAAAAACAAAATCTTTTTTCAATTAAAAGTTGATATATAACCTGCACAAACATAGGAGGCAGGAATGTAAGAGCTGAAACTGGAGAGGTGCCTTTGCAGAGGGCCTGGGCCAAATCTGCAGATAGGAACAACAGGATCAATAAGTGGTATCACAGCTTCACGTGTTTAGGCCTCACTAAACACTCTGCAGCACTTCCAGACAGGGAGGGTTTCAAATTAATGACTGACAAAACATCTGAGGAAAATGAGCCTCTCCTCCCAACAAAACACCAATTTGTGTAAGAGCACTGGGCTAACAGCCAGAAACCCATGTGTTATCATAAAACCTGCTCTACTGAGGCCCTTTCTCTAAAACTACAGGCAGAAATAGGCTTTATGCATTGATTTTAACCCTCTTTGTAGAAGTAACAATTTCAAAGAGGCTGATAGCCATAAACTAAAACACAAGAAGTTCCACCTCAACATGAAGAAGGACTTCCTTACATTGAGGGTGGCAGAGCACTGGAAAAGGTGCCCAGGGAGGTTGTGGAGTCTCCTTCTTTGAAGACACTCCAAATGCATCTAGACACATTCCTGTATCACTTGCTCCAGGTGACCCTGCCTTGGTAGGGGGGTTGAACTGGATGATCTCCAGAGGTCTCTTCCAACCCTAACAATCCTGTGATTCTGTGATTTCAAGAATGATGTTATAACTTCAACATATTTTGGCATAACATACATGTGTATTTTGCATCAAGTGCTCAGCATATGAATAGACAAAAGAAAATTATGCTGTCTTATAGAGTGAACATAATTTGTATACATCAGAGCAGAGAGCTTGACAGGATTTTCAGGATCCCAAGAGTGTAAGAGTAACTCAGTGAATGTCTGGATGTGCAAATTGTATCTGTAGCTCTAGTGCTTCAAAGTATTTTTCAATAAAAGGTATAATCATGGAAAGGAATAGAAAATCAAAGTTTTTCTAGCATAGCGGAGCACTCACTAAAAAGCAGCACCGCCATTTAATTGTGCTTTCATCATCTTTGGGATATGGATTTGTGCAATTAACCCTGGTAGACTGAACATGCACATTCACAGCAAACAACATGTGTATTACAAATCTATTTTCTGTCCTAACTTTATGGTCTCTTCTTTGATCTTCCACAGCCTTTAATTCCATGTGTTGGCTGTTCACTACTTCTTTTTTTATATGTGTTCCAAGGATTATTCTGTCTTCACTTTTGTGACTGCTTTTTCAGTTCTTCTTGGGTTTTGGGGGTTTTTAAATTTGTTTTGTTTTTTCATATTGGCCTTTTTTCAGTAAGAAAATTAAAAACTATTTGATCGTTCATTATTACCAAAAACCCCAACCAATCTCATAAGTGTTGAATAATGATTGCCTATGATAAGAATTAATGGAAAATTTTTCCAAAATTCTTCAGTACCTGTTGCATATTTCTTTACAAATTAAGAACTATCCTAAACAGAAGTGTTCTTAGTAAATATAACATGCATAGCAGCAAGTCATGCTGGCCAAAAGTTCTGAAGGAACAAATATGATGCAGTAAAATATTAACCATCGAGGATCAAACCACCACTTAACTGATCCTTAGTGATAAGGGACTGCACATGGGCAAATTGATGCCATGGCACCAACTTCTTAAAAAGTTTTGGATAGATTTAAGGAATTACAGAATATATAATCTGTGTTCTGCTCTGGAAAAAAAATGGTAGAAACTATACAAATGAATAAATTAGCAGAAGGAGTACAAAGATGTGGCAAAACAGGAAAAATTAAGCTGGATTTAACATATCCCAGACATTGTTCACAGACTTTCGAAGTCTCTCCATTCAAATGAGACAACAATCACAGAGCTGAGCTCAGTTATTCGCTTGGATTTCAAAAAAATTAAAACCATCCTTTACGGAATTCTCTTAAATAAGTTATGCTCTCAGGAGGTAAGAGGACAGAACCTCCAATGATTTAGCAGCTTGACAAGAATTGAAAATAAAGATTAGTAAGAAAAGGCACTGTTTTGCTGTAGAAGAAAGATTCCAGTGAAGTCTGTTTAGAATCTCTATTGACACCTACGTAATTCAAAATACTTATAAATCACCAGAAAATGAGGATAACAGGAAGCTGACAGTGTTTGATGGGGATACTGAGTTATCCACAGTAACAAAATGAAAGACAACGGTGTAAAGCCACACAACAATCTCTTGGTGCTGGCTAATTCTGGACTAATTCTTGACAATATAAAGGTGGGATTCACCTGCTTAATCCCATTTGTCTTTAGTCATTTCCACATGTTCAGGTACCCTTCCTCAACTCAAGAACCTCTCTTGGAGACAGCTACATCCTATCTCCCCAGAGACCTCCAGCAGGGATGTCTCAGGAACACTACGGCCCCTAAAAGGCATTCCATTCTAATCTCAGTGAAGTTAAATATCAATTAATACAATCCAGACAACCATGGGCTGTAAGTGAAAAACGACTATTCAAAAGTAGTTTGTTTGTTTTTGGTTGGTTGGTTTTGTTTATACATAAACAGGGTGAAGATATTTACTTATAACTTATCCTTTCAGGCCACTTTTCAAGCTAATACATCTTTTTCTGGATGACTTTCACTTAGATTTACATCTTTTATCTCAATGATTGGCAGCTGATAAACATCATCGTCAAAATTCAGCTCATTAAGAGGATGATACTGATAGAGAATATTAGTTTGGTTTTACTCACTTAAAATAAAATTTTATTTTTCCCTCCCCCTCTATAGGTTCTTTAATTTTCCCTTGCATAAAGCATGGAGAATAAGACATCGGGCTCAATGTCTGAAGTTCAGCCTTAAAGGTGTTTCATGCTCCATTATTTTCTTTGTGGTATTATTCGTGTTCCTACTGATCTCAATTCACACTGCCTACATTAAGTTCATGATTTAATTCATTTTAATTCTATGAAAAGTAGGATCCTATAGAAGACACAGCCTAAATATTTGGTGGGAGTGGTAGTGGTGAGGAGGGTTGTGTTGAGTTTTTTTAATTAGCTCCTAGAGAGCTGCCAAATTTGCTTTTTACAAGTATCTCCCTTTTTTTTCCCTTTAACTCCTGGGTGGTTGTCAAGCAGTAAAACTCAATTCTTGATGCACTTCCACAGAAGCTTTTTCACTAGTCACTCGTTCAACAGAGATTTGCACCTACCCTCGTCATTCAAGGGCTTCCTATTTTCCTCACCTCATTCCCTATGCTGCCATTGTAAGTATATCTGATTGATTGGTCCCAGTTCATCCCTATGCCCCTCTCCAACACATTTCCTGCTTCCCCATACAGTATCACAGATTCACCCCCTTTCTATTTTCCTTTCTTTTCTTTCCCAGTCTTGACCACTGGCTGTCTGAGGACATCTGTTTAGAATCAGATATTGTTAACTTCAGCCAAATTTGCTTCCTGACAATTCCTTTAGCTGCACTATCTCCCTTTCTTTTAGATTTCTAGTAAAAATATCTACTATGATTCAACTTCTTTTCAGTAGAACAGATACAATACACGCCACCTTTGGAGAGCTTCCAATTATAAAGTGGCAGAAAAAGTGTTCAGTTCCAAGGAGTTCTGACAGGTGAGGTGATCTAACTGATTTGCATTTATTTGTCCAAATTACTGGTTTCTCTTCAATCTCCCAGTACAAAAGATCTGTTTTAGGGGGGGTGTGTTATTAGATGTGAATGCTACTATTGTCTGTCTTTGATCTATCTGCATTAGTGACCTCCAAATTTGCTTCGGTCCACAGAGCAACTAGATGATTTGAAATAATTCAGAAAACTACTCAGCATAATGGAATATTTTCAGAGCACTACTGTTTGTCAAGAGTTGTCCAATCTCTCTTCTTCAGGTGGTATGTGGAATTTCCCACCAGAACTATGTAGGATCTGTTTGCATGAAAAGTTCTACTTTAGGTTTTGGTTTGCAGGGGAATTGATGAGGTATTTCAGATGGGAGTTTTGTTCTATAGGACCACATCATCACATTAATGCTCACAGCTCCCTGAATTTTTTGCCTTTACATTTCCTTGGCATGCTGCACTGAGCCAAAATTCTCAGTCATTAATGAAAATATACAGCAAGTCTGCATACAGTATTGGTGCTGAAAGCAGTGCCAGCATCCTTCCACAACTCATATATATCCATCTGGGCACAGTCACTCCCAGGAGTCTAAGAAGTCAAGTAGCAAGACTAAACTCCAAGCCAATTAGCATGAACTTTTCTTTAAAACTTCCAGAGATAATGTAGCAAACCCTTAAAACCAGCAGGAGTTGGGTACCTAACTGCTCTTGATGTTTTTGAAAGTCTATCTCTAAAAAATACAAGCAGCAGCTAATAATTTAGCAATTCTATCAAAACAAGCAATTAAGTGTGTCTTGTATGATTTGTTCTCCATAAAAATCATGCTGTTTGTTTACCCAAACTTCTATTACCCTCTAGACTTTACTGATTTCATCTCCGGGTATTTATTCAATTATTTTAAGAGGAATTGAAATCTAATTCATGAGCTACTCACAGTGACACCTAAATCTTTTTTCACAGCCAACCTGTCAAATGAAGATGATCAGTCAGTATAAAATAGACTATTTTTGCCAATGCATATTACTATACTTAGAGACTAGAAAGTAACTGAGCTGCAGTTCAGTTAAATTTCATGTTAAGAGTTTGCTGAGCCTCACAAATTATTTTAAATTACCTACCTTTCCTAACTTTCTGCCCTGATTTGACTGAGCAATGTAGTTTAACTACGGTAGTTCTTGACTTTTTCTTCCACAAATTAGCATAGGAATGTCCATCTGCAAAGGCTTAGGCAAAGGCCCTGCAGCTTTGCACAAGGCCATTAGGCTCCATCCCAACCCATTTTCTTCCTGCTCACCCAGTTTGTCGTTGAAAGTGAAATTTGCACCTGTTTTTGTATGTAATGTATTTTAAGAGAAATTCTAGCGAATACACTCAGAAAAAAAAAATAACTTAAGTCCATGAGCACCACCTCTGCTTAACATTTTATTACACTTAGTACACTACATTACATTCTACACTCAGGGGTGGCTTGGTGCCTGTAAGATGGTGACACCAACGTTGTTATATTGTCATCAACATTTCTGCCACACCTTGAGAAGAGCACAACGGAAATGGTTGCACATCCATAAAGCGTGGTGATCCTAAGAGCTGCCTGATAAGGCCCTCAGATACTGGATCCTGCAATGCAGTTCATGAAAATTATAAATAATAAAATTCAGAAAAAGCAGCATGTTGGCAAGAAGCAGGGAGATATTCAAGTAAGAAAGGAGATAAATGGTTATTTTTTAAATTCCCTGTATCCTACTGCGAGTGCCTGCCTGACCTCTGCTCCTAAAAGAAATCATGATACATTGCCAAAAGCTCTCACTCCTACTTCCATGCCTAAACTGCCCTTTTGGTAGGGAATATTCCTTCATTCTTTCCCTCAAAAGATGGATGAAAGTTGGGATGCTCCCAGTATAATTGCATTCTTGTGAAGGGAAATTCAGAGCTCAGCACAAGCTTCACTCTGGAGAGTGCTATGACCAGCAGCAACAAACAAGGTTCAGCCAGAGGAAGTCTCCAACCTCTTTGCAAAATGTGGCCAGTTGTACATAGAGAGATGAAGGAAGCTTTAACAATAAGGATGGGAAATGCACTTCTGGAAAGTCTGGTGCATGAAATCTTGGAGACATATAAGAAGGGGGGAGGGAGGGATGGGAACGGACATGGGCTTTATGAACTGCTTACTTGGACTTGAAAACTTAAATTTTGTCCAAGATGCATTTCAGTCACTAAATTGCTTATGTGGATGCAGGATTTCATAGTCCCATGATGCATCCATATCTGCTAGACTGGCAGTTTGAGAGGCTGTTTCACAGGAGCTCATCCTGGGTAGAGAATACAGGTGGGAACAAGTAGCTGTTTGTTATTCCCCAGCCTTTTCAATTTCATGGCAGTTGGGGTCTTCTGGCTCTTGTTCAGAAAGCAAGATAAACTTGAAATTTCTGCAGGTGTGACAGTATCTTTAGTCAGTGAAGAATAACCAGAAAAAGCAAGTTAAGAACAGATATAAAGACTGCAGTAATAAGAACTGAATAAAAGACTGTTAAAAAAAAACCAACTAGCATTTACTTTTCCATGCTTTTAAGTAATTTTAAAGCAAAAAAGTTCAAACCACCTATGACAGTTGATAGTTTCAACCTGCAAGCATGATACATGGAGTTCTGAAGTTCTTCTATCCTAAAATTCAATTATAAAGTATGCTATTATGCCAATGTTTTGGGTTTGCTCCCAAAAACTGAACTCCCAAAGGAATGAGCTTTTTTCCCACCTCCCGTCTTGTCTCTCTTCCCCCCCCCACTAAAAAAATTAAAATGTCGACTGCTTTTTAATACAATAAAAAAATGTGTTTTTCAATAACTTTTCTTTCATTCTCAGTTTCAAGATAAAAAGTGTTTAATGCTGACCCTGGAAAATGAAATATGGAATTTGAAATCATACCACAGTTATGCTGTACTGTATGCACAAACAGATCTCAAGAAAATGTGAGATCTCAAGGCAAGCAGCAAGTATTTGTCTATCTAGTTTGGTGTAAGCCAAGGGACGGACAGGGTGATTTTTCTTAGGGTCTGTGGAAAGCAAGCCAGAACTCAGAAGTTCCTCTGGAATAATTCCTGGATGCTTTATCCCAATCCCAATCTGCCTCAGATCAACCATGATGCTCTGCATTTTATGTAAATTCACCAGCAACAAGGACTTAGAAATTAACTGACAATTCTGTTAATTACCTATGAACCAGAACACAAAACAACTCCCTCTCTCAACAAAGCCGTCCTGATTCTGTATCTAGGATTCTGTCACTACTAAACTAAAAACCAAAAAATAGTTCTGAACTCCCACGGTCAAGATACCGTTTGGAAGTGGTAACGTAATCAGACGTGTATGAATAAAGACATTGAGATTGGTTTGGTAAATAGACCATTTAATAATCTCCATTTTCTTGGATTTTACTGCTTAACAGCAGGTAAGCACATCTAAGAATCCAATAAACATACAATATGGTAAACTACTATTATGAATGCTATGAATTCAAATTTTTTCATTTTCAGAGGTGATAAATGGAGGACACCTTTCTACTTTCATTTCAAAATCAGTTTTGTCACTGATTTTGCTGAAACGAAAGAAAGTCTTATCCAAAGACCTACCATTAAATGGAAAATAAATACTGTGAATAACTTTACAAGAGCTTCCAAATTTCGTATCAGCCACAATGGAACAATACTCAATAAGCAATGGAAAATAAATGACAAAAATGGAAAGATCTGTTCAAAGACATTTTTTATTGTAGTGAATGCTGAGTTTCCATAGAAAAAAAATGTTGCAGAAAGTTACTGGCAATTTGAATTTAATGAAGGATAGCTGAAAAAAAATTATTATTCAAATCGCCCCCTTAAATCTCTAAAGGCACCCTTCATGCACATATCGTGAGGGGGAGAAAATGCATAGCTAAGCAGATATTAATGAAGTAGAATATATACTACACTAGAAAACTGATAAGCATATACCTGATAAACCCTCTGTGCTATACTTAAGAATTGATAAAGTAAATGCCAAGATTTTATTATCAAACAAATTTTTTATTAAAAAAAAGTACAGAAGATCCAAACTTCCAAGATTTAATCACTTTTACTACCAAAGGAGGGAGGGAGAAACCAGACCCTGCCCTGTTCCACTGGTGCAAATCTAGATTTACTTATCTGATAGCAGAGTTTTGTTCCACTTATCCAATTCTTATTTTAAGGAGTTTTGGTCTACCTGTAGTGCCCATCTCTAACCTCAAACTTAAGAATTCGTTAAACTCTTGATTACTGTAAGCAGGAAAGATATTACAAGGGAAATATTACTCTATACTTGACATCTTACCACACTTTAAGCATCAGCCGTGGACTTCTACCATCTGCAGAGGTACAGAGGTCCTTTGGGACTTTTGTTCTCTCTCCTGTGGCCAGTCTTAAGTTTTATGAACCATTTAAAGTGACTGAGTCTGCCAGTGCCAAATGTGACTAAATTTGTTTTTTAGCAGCCAGACCTGGGCTGAGCTTACAATTGAAGGCTCCACTGTGCAGAGATGCAACAGATCAGCATGTTCAGTTCTGTTTCACAGTCACAGGGCAAATCCAGGTAGACCACAAATGCTCAGGTGAGTTATTCACCTGGCTTTTTTACTGAGACCAATATTTAAATAGCGTGGTATGTGCTTTATCTTACACATTCATACAGTAGCAGAGACCAGCACAGGATGACAGCAGAAGTTAGAAGTGTCTGACAGTGAATAATTTCCAAATTCTCAAGTGAGGTTTTCCATGATCATGTTCCCTGTAACAGCAGATGACTGGATTCCCTCTCCCAAGGTTTATCCCCCATCCTTCAATCCAGTGTTGCCATTCTGCTACTGTCATGACATTTAAATATTTTTAGGTGGCTATCCAGTGTTAGAAATCACTGTTCTTCACTCATGACCGGCTTTTTCTGATTACCTATTCTGCAAGGATAAGCAGTTTAAAAATAGTAAATGTTTATTCAAATAGGAATATCCTTAAGTACCTCAGAAATAAGGACATGGCAGGGAAGAAGAAAATGCGAGAGCTGTTCTGTGGGTGAAAAGAGAGCACCAAAACATGGAAGAGCACTTCCTTACCCGTCTTCCATTCCCAAAATATTTCAAGACCCAGGCTGCACTCAGGAAATCTGAGCTTGGTGGCAGAGACGGGAGTAACACAGCAGTGAGACTGAGAGGCAGGTGGCACAGCAAAAAAGAACAGAAGTGAACACTTGCAGGTTTAGATTAACTGGAGACAGGGACAGAGAGTTATTTATGCAGCAGAGATCAGTACGACGGGGTAAACTCAGGAGCTGACACCAGAGGCACGAAAAAGGAGATACTGAAATCTATGTATAAAAATACATATACATGGTATATACTTGTGGGAGGAAAAGCTTCAACTTTTCTGTGGTTTTGCTTTTTCTTTAATTCTACAGCATCCTATTTTAGATGTTTCCACTGTACATTATAAACAATTCAGAGGAATAGAGAATGTGTAGCCTCTAAATGAAGCTGCCCTGAAAGTCAGCTCTGAGCAAAGACAGTGACAGCGGAGCAGGTTGCAGATCTGATGGCTCCTGTACACTGTGGCTGTCCCTTGCTCCACAGCCAGAGCCTAGCTCACAAAATAACCAAGCAAAGGGGTGGCCCAGGCCACCAAACTGGGGTAGCAAAACCTTCTCCTGAAGTTACACCTGTGATGAATATTTTTTAAAATGTCCCTTCCCTTTCCACAGAAGAGTAATGTTCTGTTCTGTCATTCACAAGTCCCAAGGTTGTATCAAGAGCTGACCAGTTGCATGGCACAGCAAAGTACAAAGAAGTGATATTATGCATGGACTATTAGCTTTATTATGGGTTAATTGGGTTAATTAGCCTCAGTGCAGCACTCGTTCCAGAGCTGACATGCTCAGTATATCCTTACACAATGCAGTCATGTTCCCCACCTCCCTGCTTCTCACCCTTGTTTTTAAAATGGGGATAGCAGATTTTCCCAACTTCTTCACAGGAATCTTGTGAAAACAAATTAGTCTGCTGAGATTCTCAGATACTGAGGAAATCCAGTGAAGCATCCAAGGTAGGAGAGAAGAGATGGCCCTACTGTGGATTACATGAATAAGTACTGTTAGAATGACTGACAGGATGTGTCTGAATCCATAATTAATGCTAAACACTTCAAGCAAATATTTATCCCTCTGACTTCATATAAGACGGTGAGTCTTGATGCAAAAAAAGGCAGATGTCCACCCAGAAAAATTCATGCAGGGTCACTGACCCAGAGAGATGTATACAGAAGCACCAAGAGTAATCAACAAACAGGGCTGAGCACCTTTGGGTTTTGGCAAGGCTCAAATCTCAGGAAGAGATGATAGAATTCAGGTCTGTTTGCAAGGATAATCGAAGCCCTGGTTTTCAAAACCCTGAAAACACAGTACATTTAGACCTATAATTCACAGTCTTCCTGTGACATGTAACATCTTATCAATTCTGTTTTCCAGGAAATTTATATTCCCTGCTTCCTTAGAGAGTCTAGAACAAACAAATAAAGCAAACAAATCCTAATTTGTATCTGTTCACAACTGAAAAAAAAGTGTTCCAAATAGCAGAGAAATTAGTATTCTGCAGGGAAGAGTAATTTCTATCAGCATTTAAAGAAGCTTTTTATATTCATTTCTTGTGAAATGCCTGCGCAACACCTCCCTGACATATAAGCTGTCCCAGTCCCAGGGCAGGATTCCCATGCTCATTTAAAGTGGCATATGAGTGATACCAACAGGGTCAAAGGGAGGACCCCCAAGCACTTCACAGGAGACATTCAGAAGTTTCCAGGAATAAATCTCTGGAGAACGCATTTGCCAAGATGTCTGTTTATAGCCATTTATGTGATAAAGAGAGACTTTTAGGTTCCCAGAGCCCTTTAAGTGCAAATGACATTATACAGTATGTATGTACTGAATGAAAAATAGGACTTGCAATCTAAAAGTACCAATGAAAATGCCACTAAAACATATGGTCTATTATGGTTAAAAAGATTTTTTTTTCAAGGTATTAAGGAAAAAGGCATTAGGTATAATACCAGATTGTGTGAGATTTTGTAATACCTCTATGCAGCTTGGGCTATGCCCAGATCCAATCTTGTTTTCATTTGCATTTTGCCTGGAAGTCAGTAGCAGTCCTACCTATCTATTGAGGGTAGTAGGGCTCTGCAAAGGGATCCACACAGGCTGGATTGGTGGGCTGAGGCCAATTGCATGAGGTTCAACAAGGCCAAGTGCTGGGTCCTGCACTTGGGTCACAACAACCCCATGCAGGGCTAGAGACTGGGGGCATAGTGGCTGTAAAGCAGCCTGGTGCTGGTCAACAGCAGCTGAACATGAGCCAGTGTGTGCCCAGGTGGCCAAGAAGGCCAATGGCACCCTGGCCTGGATCAGCAATAGTGTGGCCAGCAGGACCAGGGCAGTGACTGTCCCCCTGCACTTGGCACAGATGAGACCACATCTCAAATCCTGTGTTCAGTTCTGGGCCCCTCACTACCAGAAAGACATGGAGGGGCTGGAGNTGAGGAGCAGCTGAGGGAGCTGTGGGTATTTAGTTTGGAGAAAAAGAGGCTGAGCTGGGCCTCCTTGTTCTCTACTACTGCCTGAAGGAAGGTTGTAGCCAGGCAGGGGTCAATCGCTTCTCCTGAGTAATAAGTGACAGAATGGACTCAAGTTGCACCAGGGGAGGTTTATTCTGGATAGTGGGAAAAATTTCTTCACTGAAAAGATGGTCAGTCATTGGAACAAGCTGCCCAGGGAAGTGGTGGAATTACCACCCTTGGAACTGTTCTGAAGTCACATGGATGTGTCACTTGGTGACTTGATTTAGCGGTAAGCAGTGCTGGGTTAACGGTTGGACTCCATAATCTTAGAGGTCTTTTCCAAGCTTAATGATCCTATGGTTCCGAAAGGATAAATACAATGAACTGCATGTTTGGAGTACCTAAAAGGAAAGTCTTGTACCTGTGTGTCTGCTGTATGTCAACACTTTGCCACAGGCTTGGGCAACACTGAGAAAACCATGGGATACACCTTCAGTTCAGACACTGTGTGAGAGCTGGCTGTCCAGGTTTCCTGTATCATTAGTCAAGAGAAACACAGCCTTCCATAGCCCAATCCATCCATACCAGTGTAAAGGTGAACTGTCCCTCAGAAGTGTTTATAGCCCTCCAATGACATAAATCTGGACAGATGAATTTCACTGTCAGCATCACTATCAAATACTGCTGAACAAGGTACAGTTTCTATCTTTTTTCTGCCACAACTGCTTCCCCCACAAGTTTCTTCTACAGATTTTTACTACAGCACAAGGCAAAGTGAGGCTGTTTGCTAACATACAGTTTCCAGATACCATGACATGAGTTACTGACCTATAAGTAAGGGACATACTCTTCCACTTGAGCTCCCCTTAACCTGTTGGCTATGTACACATACACTTTTTTAAGTTATATGATGAACTTCTTTGATTACCTAAAAAAAAATATTAAATCACTGCCTCATTTTACACTGCAGCACATCTGAGAGAAAAATAATGAAAACAAATTTGCTGACTTTACTGGGGACTAGAAACACATCTAAGCAGTCATAATAGCCATATTTTCTGGTTATTGCGGGTTGCAAATAAAGAGTGGAGCTAACTTTCATAAACCCAGAATGTTTGAATCACTCATGTTTGACCTTAGCATGGACTTTCCCATGTCAGAAGAGTGTGGCTTTTGAGTAGCAACATCCCTGGTATATAACCCCCAAGCTAAGTATAGCCTATCACAAAGAGTATACTCCAACAGTGCTTTCCCTCTGGGAATAACAAATAATAAATACTGTCAAAATTGGATGTGCATATTGGTTTTAAACTTCAGTAACACTGTCAAAATGTTGCCTGGCTAAATGAGCACTTAAAACAGAATTTTAAAATAGTGTCCAGAAAAGAATTAAGTGTTGTTTAAATTTTTTTGCTCATAAACCTCATAAGTTGCAATGATTTTAAGTAGTTAAATCTATATTTGCTTTTCCATAAAAGTACCTTTAAGTAATTGCTCTCATAAAGATCAATACTAAATTTCAGCTTGAAGAAAATTTCTATAACCAAGTTAGAAATATTTTGCTCTAAATTATGCACTGCTACACTTCTGTGACTGGGACTGCTGTAGAAACACCCTGGTGCTTTCCATAAAACAAACAAAGCAATAAAGACAGCAAATATCCTATACATAATGGGTGCTTAATGAGATTACTCATTGAAAATAACTCATGCAAAATGTTTCCTGATGATGATGTCAAGCAGCTATGTGGGTCAGTCTGCAGATAATGGTTTTGAGCAGCTTAATGTTTATCATAGAATTTTTTTAATGTATTATCAACTTATCTTCAGGGTTTCTGAGCTTGTTTTGCAATTCTGAAACCCTTCCCTAGTTTCACTGGGATCACAGGAACTAAAATGGGAGGAAGGACCACATATGTATTAAATTAGGTATACATATTTCTTTATCAAAGGGCTATTGCCATTTAAAAAAATCTTCTATCCCCTTTTTTCCCTACTATTTGATAAAAATAGAGGAGTAAATGGCTTCTTTTGCCTTATCTCTCTCAAAATTTGCTTCTAAGCCTAATCCCTTCTGTTTACACATACTCTTCTAGCCTCTGCCTCTATCTACCCAAGCATGAAGCATTTGCTACCCTGCTGGGATATGCTGTGGTTTGCTGCTAATCCAACACTACCTTAGAGTAGCTGAAATTTTCCCCACTGAATCTGTAAATCAGATTACAGCAGAGACTCTTCAGCACCTCCAGCTACTGCCAACAACAATAGGAACACCATGTTTTTCCCCGGGGAAAGCTGGGGAGGGGTGGTGAAAACAAGAAGGAAGCATCAGAGAGCTGTCCAAGGGGAAGGGGGATTTAAGTGGCTATTTTAAAAAGCAGCTTCATAGCTGGCAGTTGGTGACAGACTCAGCATTGCAGGGTACAGACAGACTTTTTTAACCACTCCTTTTAAAGAAATGGACAATAAACTGCATTGAGCACGGGGCAAGGAGGGGTACAGGAGACTTAGAAATGAAGAAGAGTTGCAGGAATATACACACCTAGCAGAAATATGCATGGCATTACTTTAATACCTCCTTTAAAAATAAAGCTGGGTTTTAGCACTCAGAAGTCTCCATTACCATCAGCACCAAGGTGAAAGACCGAAGAAGCACTGTATTAACAGCTCTGTTTTCAAATATTTCACTTTAGCCACAAAAAACATTCACCACCACCTAGATTGTGAGCGTAATTTATTAGCCAACAGTGGTTTAATAGAAAAAGACTTAAAGCTTAGAGAGACCCTGCAAAATGCATTTTTTTGGAGTGCAGAGCAATCTATTTATTTTATAGAGCACATCCACACAGGAGAGGATGGGACATAATTAGGAGGCACAACACTAGTCCAGGGAGAGAGTTGACTCCTGCCAAACAGAGACATTTATTTGTTTTGTGTTTAACAAAAGCAAGACTGATTTCAGAAACAATTCTTCCAGGCTCATAGCCCTAAACCAAATCAGAATACACGTTTCAATATATTTCTGCTTGGCTCCACATTATGTCATGTCTTCTTTACATAGAGCACAACCACCAGAACTAACTTGCATCTTCCAAGTCATCTTCCAAAAGTATGAATTTCTTTAAAACAACTCCTGTGATGTGAATCTCAATACAAAAGCCTTGATTTGTTTAAACCAGGTATGTTTATGGGTTAACTCTCAGATCAGGGAGGCTAAATTCAGAGTTGTTCAGGGCATTAGTACATTCCTGTCCCTCCAGCATTCCCAATAAACTGGGAATAGAAAAAGCAGGAGTAACTATATCCTCTGTGCACTGATCTATTCCATGTAAATAGAGAAAGAACATATGCAGGTTCAAAGAGGAGTGATACTTGCTCTCCTTGTTCTATGGATATAGGCAAATCAAGGGACAGAAAGACTGAGAGTTCAGCTGCAGAGCAGCCTGGCACCCAAAACCTTCACTAAATTTCTGCAGAATGTAGCACTCATGTACATCTGCAGCCTGCGAGCTATGATGGTACAGCTACTGCATTTACCCTGCAAGGACCTTCCTTAGGTTGACCTTCCCTTAAAGTCACAGTCCCCTTCGTCACATTGAGGGGACAGCTGATGCTGAATGTGGCTCTACTTAAGGCATGTACCAGATCCTTTACCTTTTGTGCCCACACCCCTCAATGCTATTTCCTGCTCCTTTTCCATGGCAGATGATGCCCAAAAGGGATTTTTTCCGTGGGCTAGAGCAGTGGGCCAAAGAGCTCTGCTGAGAATGCAGCAGAGAAAAGCAGAGGGATCCTATTAATGCTGCAGGGTGATCTAAGGCGAATGCTTGTGCCGAATGCCAAGCTCAAGAAAAGCTGTCAAGTGGGCTAGAAGGAAAGACAACTCCAAATGTTTTTGCAACACAGGTGCAGCTTCTGACACTTCATTATCATTACATAATGGATCTAGCTAGTGAGCAGCCAGAGCGATAGGGAGGTTTAGTATGATAGAGAGCAGTACAGTGAACTCCTTTTGGAGTATTTTATAATCAAACACTACAATCCTTTGGAAGACACGGCTAAAAGTGTAAGTGCAGACAAAGCCACCCTTAGGTAATTCCCTTGATTAAAACTCTCATACTTAAAATGAATCTAATTAAGGACAATGTGAAGGCACAGAATGGCTGTATTCACTTATGGCCTCTTTTGCAGATGGTAAGTTGCCAAACAAAATTGATAATCTTAACTTCAAGAATCATCAACAAATTCAAACAGGATGGTAAATTAGGGATGGCAAAAGTCAGACTGTTACATAACAGCAATGCTGCCAGACCTCCTAGTTCTTGCATTAGATGCAAAAGGCAATCCCAAGAGAGGACACAGTGCTTTTTATAAAAAATGCTGAAAAAGGAGAGCCCAGACACATGCCATCCTCAGTGACACAGACAGCACAACTGATGAAAGAGGATACCTTTTCTAGCAGTTTGTTTTTCCTTCGTTGTTTGACACTATTCCCTCTACCATCGTTGAGAGACATCCAAACACATGCAGTCATCATCTAATAGAGTTGTCACAACTGGCCAGATATCTGCTGTTTTGTTTTTTTTTTTCTACAAGCCTTTACAGGAGGCAATATGCTTTGATGCGTCACTAGAAGTTTTCATTTCATTAATCAGCCTTCTATCAAAGCACTAATGTTTCATAGATATTTTTCTGTGATAAAGGCAAGTCAGTTAAAAAACACTTTTGAAAAAAGATAGGCAAAAATATCGACCACTTAGAAGTTAATTTCTGTCTGACTTAATTTTCTCCAACTGTCTGCATTAGTCTCCCAGGAAAATAAGTCTGCTGAAGTATAGTGAAATGTGCCTATAAATATCTGATACAGATAAGACAGGCAGAAAAATCTGTTTGGCTGCATGGAATATTGTTTGATAAAAAGGAAGCAGAAGGTACTTGGAAATTACAACTTATTTGCCTTCACTCCATTCAGCTTCTATAATCAAGAAAAAATATGGATAATAACAAGCTTCAAGCAGGCAATTACCTCAAGGACCACATGTTGTACTCTAGAATCACAAAAAACAGCAACAAAGTGAATGGTTGAACTGTATTCTACTAGAAATTTGGGGGGGAGTTTTCATAGACTCAGCATTGTCTGGACTAGAAAAGACCTTAAAAGACCATCTAGTCCCACCCACCTCTGCCACAGGCAGGAACACCTTTCACTAGATCAGGTTGCCCAAAGTCTCATCCAGCCTAATCTTGAATACTTCCAGGCATGGAGCATTCATAGCTTCTCTGGGCAACCTGTGGCAGTGTCTCACCAGCCTCACAGTAAGGAATTCCTTTTTTTATGTTCAATCTAAATCTACCTTCTTTCAGCTCAAAACCATGACCCCTTGTTCTATTGTAACTATTAAAAAGTTTGTCCCCATCACCCTTATAAGCCCCCTTTAAATGAGGAAAGGCCACAATAAGGTGTCTCTGGCACCCTCTCTTCTCTGGGGTGAACAGACCCAGCTCTCTCAGTCTGTCTTCATTGGAGAGGTGCTCCAGCCCTCTAACCATTTCTGTGGCCTCCTCTAGACCTGATCCAACAGGTTCACATCCTTCTTATGTTGGGATCCTAGAGCTGGACACAGCACGTCAGGTGGGGTCTCATCACAGCAGAGGTGAGGGGCAGAATCCCCTCCCTCATCCTGATGGCCACACTGCTTTGGATGCAGCCCAGGATACAATTGGCTTTTTAGGCTGGGAGTGCACATTGCCAGGTCATGTCCAGGTTTTTATTCACCAGTACCCCCAAGTCCTTCTCCTCAGGGCTGCTCTCAATTCATTTATCTCAAGTCTCACAGTATGTGCTGACACTGGTGATAACCTTGACCCAGGCGCAGCACCTTGCACTTGGCCTTGTTAAACTTAATAAGGTTCACATTGGCACATGTCTCAAGCCTGTGACAGTCCCTCTGGATGGCATCTCCTCCTTCCAGCATATCAACTGCACCATTCAGCTTGGTGTCATCTGCAAATTTGATGGAGGTATACTCAATCCCACTGTCAATGTTGTTGATTAAGATGTTAACTAGTGTTGGTCCCAGAATCAATTTCCACTCTAACAGTTTAAAAATAATAACACTTCTTGAAGTTATTCTAGTCTTAGACAATTTCTCATGCCAACCAAGACGACAAAATTCAATCCTCAATTTAGCATTTTTTGTGACAATATGTTAGCTATGCATGCAAAGATACGTGGTCTAACAAGAGACAAGCAAAGAATACTCAAAATAGACACTTTTATTTTTTATGGTTTAAGAAATAAGTATCCTAAAAAATACCCAAGGCATTTAAAGCCACTATGCAAAAAGTCAGGTCATGGTGTTGCATGGAGTGCAACTGCTCTTAACTTGCTAACACAGTTCCAGTTCTCAAAGCATCACACTACCATACTTGTACTCATGCTGCAACTCTCTTGATATAAACACAAAACAACATAAACCACACCACAAAGCCAATCTAAAGTCTTTGAGAATGGAAACTAATAATTAGAATGAGTTAGTAATTAGTTACTGGCCTCGATCCTCACCTGGTAAAAAACTGGTTAGCTCAACTGTTCAATCAGTGTTTTTAAGTGGGTCTCATCATACAGATAAACAATAATATAAATAATTTTAACATATTATAATGACAACCAAAACCCAGAGCTTACAATCATTTGCGAGATTAGTGAGAGACTGAGGGAGAGTGACAACTTGAATTTGTTTCTCATTCATCTACTCATAAAAGGTGACAAGTTAATAGCTGTGGACCAACATCATGCTGTGGTCCAGAGCCAATGAAAATGTCAACAAAATCTTGCCAACTCCTTAGCTGCAATAAATCATCATAGCTCTATTAATCAGTCCTCTAACTTCCAGCATTCAAAGATTTGGCTCTATCTCCAATGTATGCTCAAACAAGATATAAATCAATGCAGTGTCAACTTGACCGCACTTGGTTTTTTTCCTTCTCAAATATTACTCTGTCTTTGATAGTTAAAAGCAAATCTCACTGAAGTCATCTAATTTGCAGGAGGAGGAAAGCATTTTACAGCAGTAATTTCCTACAAACTCAGCAGACCAAGTTTCACTCATTATCCATCATCCCAAAAGCTGTTGTTACCTATACTAGGCAAATTTCCCCACGTAATAGTCTGTAAAGCACTTGGAACCATCAATCTTTCTTCCATGAGAATGTGGAAAAGAAAAGAAGCATCTCCCCTTCCCTGCATCACCACTCAGACCTGGGTGGCTCCCAGTCATCACACTCAGTTGGGCCCAGTTACAGAAATCAACAGTAACTTCACACTCCCTAATCTGGACCCCATCATCACCCTATACCATGCTTGTCACTGACCCCCACTGCTCCAAGTTGAATAAACTAAATCCCTGAACTTCTGGAGAAGCACTGCTAAGCCACTACCCAACGTAGCAACAGTTTAGGCTTCCTAAGGAGCTTGCTGTAGACTTAGGACTCGTTTCTGTTCTTTCTCAAATGCATTAATGATGGAATTTTTACCCAGCCAGGGCTGCTCCAAGCACAGAGACTTACCATTCAGTCCCTCAAATCTTTGTATTAAAAGGCTCAAACTTACGGTAGAGTGCTGAATGGGTATCCAGGCAGGTGTTTCGACTGAGCATTTGTGAGATGGGCATCTGCCATGGCTCTGCTGCAAATAAGTGAAAAGGACATTATACACAACACAGTACGTGCTGCAATCGCTAGGCGCAATGGACTCGATTCCATGGGAGCATCTAGGAGTTTGCTCATAGGCATCACACCTCACAAAGTCATTTTCCACTGTCATGTAGGAAAAATAATCTGCAGTTTGCAGGACCAAAAAGGCCTCATGAGTTGTCTATTAATTTTGCATTGAAGTTCTCGGTTATGTGGATGAAAATACATCCACTCTCAACCCCAAGCATGTGTCATCTGCCTTCCCTCCACACTGGAGCATTCAGAGAACAGCGGAGCAGTAGTCAGCAGATACAGACTGGCTTTTTTCCCCCATTTCATGACAGACTGCATTTTTCCATGATGTCCTCTTTGAACCAGTGATATATGCAGCCTGAAACACCCATCAGGGCTATTTTCTTGGAAGAGTAAGTATGCCCCATATTTTTAGGGCGTGCTTCTTTTCTGAGCAGAATGCTCTGCTTGCTCCCAGATTGGTCCCTGGAGAACATGAACAAGTATCCAAGACTCCTGCAGTTCCCTGAAACTTTGCAGAACAAAAAGAGTGAGGGGTTAATTTAAAGTCTAACGTTCCACATGGCAGTGCTAGATGCAACCATCAGGCCTTCAGGCTGATATTCCTGTAATTTCCCTTGCATTTGCTGTGATTCAATTACATTTCAGCCAAGGTTTGGAGCCCATCAGAATGGATTGCACAGCAGATTGGGTCAGAGTCCCTGAAGAAAAGTTCAGAATAAATTCTGGTGTCTGCCACCATTACTCTCAGCATTTCACATAAGAGACAAACTATTATTTAGCTCCCTGAATTGGAGGACTCTTGTAACCATGTATTTTCCTGAAGCTGGAAGTAGTATGGAAAAAAAAAAAAAACTTTCTTCTTTTTATTTTCATTTAAGCCATATCTATCACAAGCAACTACATCACACCTTTCTTTTCCCCATGCTGAGAGTAAAGGAGAGCAACCTCTGCAAACATTAATTATTAGATTTCATACGATTTTCAGTTTTGAGTCTAATTTAAGAACTACTAGTGCTTTGTTCTTTATCTCCAAAAAGCTAACATATGTAAAGCAGTGCAGTACTACTTTTACAAGTGAAAAATAAAAACAAAAAGGAAAAAATGTGGATATCAGGTTAAGCTTTGTGTTCTCCAAAACTTAAAACTGATTATCTTTTACATTTTCAATTAGACAACTTTAAGAAATATTCAGAACAACAGCTAGCAAGCAAGAAGCATTGTACCTTTAGATGAAAGTTTAGAAAGTCTTGTTTTAAAAGGATTTCAAAAAGTCACTGCTATCATGGCAGCATGCGGGTGTGTGTTATCTCCTGTAAGGAAGGATGAATGCAACAGCAAACGATGTAATCCTATCAAAATAATAAAACTATAAATGAATTCTGATTAAAAAGACTGTATGAAACACTAGTAATTATTTTTTCCTTTAACAATTGTACACTTTCAGTCTTTATTCCAAGGCAAGTTAAAGGCAAGGAAATTAATAATGTGCTTTGGACTGAAAACATTTTTCTGATTGAAAAGCCTGATTTTACAGAGGCAATGAAGTATAATTTTGTCAGGTGACTCCTCAAAGACTCCTCACATTTTTAATAGGATACTTCTGCAAAATAAAAGCTCCAGATCTCATAACAGAAGGGGCTTATTCTCTTCAAGCACTCGTCTTTGAGATTCATACCTAAATTGTCCCAAGGCCCAGAAACCCCTGGCACTTGTGCATATTCAAAGGTCAAAGAGACAGCAGTAACTGGGAATTGCTCAGAGGCAGCAGTTCTACAGAGTTCCCAGATTTTCAGGGAAAGAGCTGGGATGGTTGTTCCTTTGGGATGTAGGGTGACCTGCAGTGTTTGGCCTTTCACAGCTGGATATTTGAATTACTGTGCTGGTAACATGACGTTGCACTGGTACTGTCTGAGAAATGCATGTAGTTCAAGGGCAAGAACTGAACACTTATCTCCTATGGCTTTTTGGGGACTTGGATTCTTTTTGAAAAGTACAGCTAATTTCTTATTTGAATGATCAGTTCTTTTTGTATTGTGTAAAAAACAATGCTTTTCATATCTTTCGTATCTTACACCCTCACCTAGTTTAAAAAGGTCTTAGATATAAGGTTGTATATCAGCTGCTGGTAACGCTTTTCTTCCTAAGTGCTCAATTTCTTTTTAGTAGCCAAAAGCTCCAACATGTCACATCCAGAGAAGCCAATTTAAAAAAATAGCCAAAAAGTCAACACTACATAAAGTATTCTGCAGGCACAGGCAATACAAGTAAGCATAGGAATAAATACATTAGCAAATATTTACAGGCTGTAGAAGGAATTAACTCCATTTGATTATTACTGCTAACATTTTCCTCAGCTCAGGAGTTTGGTAAGCAAAAAAACTATAGATCTTGGTCCACACTGAAAAGTTAAAAATCTCAAAAGTTATGAAAATCTGTAGTTTAAAATCATCTTTCTTCAGACAGTCTTCACTGCAGAAGCACCTCTAGTTTGTTTTTCATGTTTGCTAATAGTGGTATGCAAATACACCTTGCCTTCCTGTTTGGGAGAATATGTTCCAATAAAAGATTTCTCCATCTTAAATGGAAAGAGAGAGGCTGTTTCTCTATAGCTTATGAGTCATTCCCACAGTCTTGCTTTACTCCCTTTCTTTGAGGATACTCGGCCTCCTGCACTAAGCGTCACCCTTGAGACAGCTCCAACACAGTGACAGACACAGCCATCCAGGCAGAGACTTTATCACAGCTTAATGAATGCAAAGCCTTCAAAACACACAATAAGATCTTCGGCTTGTGTAATTTTTGTATAAAGACACAAAAGAATAATTCCATTCTCATTGCTGAATTCAGCATCAGTCACAGCTTTTTTACTGGGTTGATGCTTCAAATGCTTGATAAATTGCATAGCAGTGATACAGTCAGGAAGCAATGAAGCGATGACCAAAGTCAGACAGAGATGCTACCCCCACATTCAGCCAGAGACAGTGCAGTTTCTTCTCTGGAGGCACTGATACATATAATTCCCAAACTTATATGCTTATCAAACCTCCAGAAATGCAGATCCCATGGGTTACCAGGAGACAGAAAGGCACCAATCTCAGGAAAGAAAAAACAAGGCTGCAAGCCCTTCAGAGTCCATGCACAACACCTGCCTTCCTAGCAAGCAACCCTTATGCTTCTTTCCTACATGCTTTTCTCAGTCAGGTGTTAAAATAACTGACTGTTACCAGCACTATTTAGAAACATCAGTATAATGTATTTGGAAATGCATTAACTCAATGCAGAGTGGTAGTGCATCAGTGCCCACTGCAATACTGCAGAAGGAAATAACTGCATGTTGAATATTGAACTGGAAGGTGAGAGCTTTATAGCACTGCACAAGAGAGGATTCAAGTGACAGAGATGCACCTCACCAAGCTCTGGGTAAAATTTCAAGGAAGAATTCCTCTTTTATGTTGAGTGACTTCAGGAGCAAGTACGTATAGCTTATTGCCACTTTCTCACAGGCAGGGAGATATTTTTATATATGTAAAATATCAATATCAATACCAAATTCAGATGGCCAAATATTACTTAACATGACTGTGTCTGGAGGCACATTCAGAGGCAGATCTTAGCTCTGCAGGAAGATGGAACAAAATCCTGAGGGAGTATTTAAGCATGTAAAGGTTCAGGGCTCATTGAACTGCAGCACTCTCTGTGACCTAATATTACTTCTCAGAGAAGATATTACTGATCAGAGTCAAAAGAAGTCACAAGTTAGATTCAATTTGTATCCCCTGTCCATTTGTATCCACTGAACTGGCTAGGAATACAAATACAAGAAATTGTATAGCAGTCCTTGAATGAGGTCTCTAGTAGCAAAAGCATTGGCTGAAGTCAATCCCAGTGGAACATTCTCAGCTACTCCTACACATCCTTGAAAATGATCTTCTCTGATGCTCTGGAGCAATGAAAATTGTAGATCTCAACTAGAGGTCTCAGACTGAGCAAAATATAATATACCAGGCCATACCTCTGGCCTAATAATTGACTCATAAATAACCATTCCGTTCTCCTTGACTGCACATATCTTCTCATTTTCCAGAAGTCTTGCATCAGGTGAATGGATAGAGAACAAACTTTGCACAGCAGTATCAAACAGATTAACACAGAAAAGAAATACATGTTTATGTTGAGAATAACAGCCATGAGACAGATCTTTTCTGCTTTTCCAGCTATGTGAAATGCATAAAAATGCAGCTCACCTTGGCACTGGAAAATTATCTTCCCACCTCCACCCAGGTCCTCCAAATATTAGACAAAGGACCTGATAAGGATGTATAGCTCTGCTGTCATTAAGCAGCACTATTATTAATTGAGGCAGCATCAAGCTGTCTTTTTTCAATGTTTTTTGCTCAGTGTCTTCCACCTTGCCTCACCTCTGCAGCTCTCCACTGATGTGCCGTATCGAGCCCCAGCCATATCTGCCTGAGCTGTTAATTGAACATTTTCTGCTCTCAGTTTATAGAGCTCTTCATAGATTTATGGAAAAGAAATCACTCTTCTCCTTTCATAGCTCATAACCAGTCTCAATAAAGACATCTCTCTAAAATCACCAAATTATAATCTACTGAAATCTATTGAAAATTTCAGATGCACTAAACAAGGTCAGTACTTGGAAGAAACTAAATGTCACCCAGAAATGGAGATCAAAGTAATTCCCTTCCATTCCTGCTGCTGCCATAGAGACCAAGGGAGGGGGAAGAGGGGAAGAAGAAATTTAACAGACTTAATTCTTCCTGAAATTTATAATTAACTACAAGGGGAAAGGGACTATTATCACATTTCTAAAGAATAAAGGAGAAAAAAGTTGAGCTTTTGACAAGATATAATTATCAGACATTACATATGCAGTGCACATTGGTTTGTTCTGTGTAATTTTCTTGAGATTCCCCCCCCCAAAATGATTTTATTTTTTCTAGAAAAGACAACACGTGTCTCATCAGTTTACATTCATAATGTCTGAAATCCAAATGCTAGAGGCTCATGATAATTGTTCCAAAATTTAACATTGGTAAATAAAGATTTGAAATAAATACTCAGATACACTTCCTGTCTGTCAAACATCCCTGACTATGTTCTCTGGCTAAATGGTAATCAATGAAAAGGATCTTCCTACTCTTTTAAGCCTGTGCAGTTTAGCCAGCAGCCAACCCATAGTCATCAAAGCTGTCCTCAAGTACCGCTTCAGAATAGACTTTACTAAATTACATGTAAATTTTATGGATTCAGCACTATTACACTTTTAGGGTCTGGCAGGAAAACACCACAGTTTGAAGTGCTCATCAGCACCTAATAATGACTATAGAAAAAGATTTTGATTTTTGCTAAATGTGAATCTCTGGGGGGAAAATCATTATGTTTCCTTTGTTTTCAGTTTGTTATAGCCACGAAATTCAGCACAAAAAAAACTTAGTTACCCAGTTTATGATTCCAAACTGCAGTGATTCAAAGCCTGGAGTCTTGGAAAGGAAAAACAACAAATGTTGCCCAGATTTATTAACAATATGCAGGCACACAAAAATGTGGGGGTTTTTTTGCTTGTTTTATAACCAGCTAAATTTAAATCAAATCCTCATGCAGTATAGCTCTCTACAGCTCTGATAGTTTTGGTAAGATTATACTGGTCTGTAACACCTGAGGCACTGGTTAACCTCACTATCTATATCGAGTTTTATCATTTTCTAATTTTGGGACTGACTCTACGGCCTCTCAGATACATACAGCTTATTTTGTAGGAAGTCCTACAAAACAAATTGAACCTCATGCTCTAAGTGTATGCCCTTTTAAATCTCTATATTGAGTTTTTTTCAGATTAACATAATCGAACCGGGAGAAGGGGTGGGACAACAAGCCTATGACAAAGTCACCTCAGTATAAATGAATATTCTGACTATTAGCTATTTGCAGCAGCACCAGGCCCAAATAATCAATAATTCAACTGAACCTTCTAGTGGATTCATCTGCAAAGTGGGACCAGCAGCTGGCACACTGTGTGGACCTGCTCCTCACCTCCAGCAGATGACCTTATCTCATGCACCACTCTGCCCTTCTCAGAGCGTCTTAGAACTGCTTTTGCTGCCACTCTGAATTAGAGAGGCTGGAACAGCAAGATCACCCCAGTGGCACCACTTCCACACATTTCCATTCTTCAACCATGTTCTAAAAACATCCTCCAAAAAAAACTAGGTTGGTTTGCGAGTCAGCTTTGTGGGCTAAATGCTGAATGATGTTTTCCTTCTCACTTGGAAAATCCACAGTATCCTACTGGGACACAAGACCTGCTCCTACATTTCCCTAATGTGGCACATTATCAACAGGGATTAATAATGATATACTTAATGTAGTTTCAAAGTGAACTAGCCAGATAAATTTTATAGCTCTCCTCTGCTTTACTCTTAACTTCATGCTACAAAGTGGGGTGATGAGCATGTGGAGAGGGAGAGACCTATAGAAAAGTCATCTGCACCCAGGGTATAAGATGCTTGTCCTGTCACTGACCACTGAAACTTCCTATTTTCCGTGACCATCATGTATATTGTGAGTTCTGATCACACATCTGTTCAGAATTTTGCCTAAAGTACACACAGTAGTGTCCCCTGTTCCACATATATGGCTGGATGAGCAGAAGAAAATAGGATAGACAGATGTTGTTGGCTCCTGGCAGCCTTGTCATTCAGAATTGTACACATGCAACTCTAGGATGGGTTAACAACATAAACAAGCTTACTGCTTTTCTCCCCAGTACCAATACAAAATGGGGGGGTTTCCTTCCACCTTTATTTCATTCTTTTAAACATGTCAATTCTTAGAAAAAGTGCTAGATAGAGAGCCATGAAAGGAGAGAGATTGTTAATTTTTCAAACTAGACTAAGATCAAATTTTAAAAAAAAAACTACAAAAGAAAAACAAAATTATGAACTCCTTCACTAGCAGAATGAACCAAACCTTTTATTAACTCTAAAAAAAACCAAACCCCAATTTTTTTCCAGTTTTCCAGTCACGTGAACAATCACATTTTCAATTAATTGCTCCACAGGGGTCAGTGACACTCAAATTAACTGCAGGGCGTGTGTAGTGAGTGGTCTGGTGTAAATCTCTACTTAATCAGAAGCTAACAACAAGAATGTCTAAAAAGGAGTAAATGTTGCAGAATTTTCAGTATTTTGATGACAGAAATTTTTTTTTTGTTTTGAGCAGCTAAAAAGCCAAGCTCAAGCTGAGTGTTCTCCCTGGTTCAGAAGGCAAATTCCCTGGTTTACAAACTGAAAGACACAGTTCTGGGACACAGGGACTGCCACTGCCAGTGCCCAGTGCTGAGAATTTAGGAGTCAGGCACAAATAGCCCATGGCTTAGGACTTTTGAATAAATTTGGATTATTTAAGTGATGTCTCTTCCTTGTGTACATCTTCTCAAAACTCAAAAGCTTTCCGGTGATAAAATCTGAGATCTTAAGAAAAATTCAAAATACAACAAAACAAGTGGCAACCAACATTGATAGTTGTTAGGGACATTACTGATGTTAAGGATACTAAAACATTAGCCTAGATTGCCCAGGAAGTTTTAAAATCTCTGTTCTGAGAGAAGGACTTTAGCTTGCCCTGCCATTGGCCTTCTGGGTTTTAAGCCTGCAGAGTTGCCATCTCTGAGCTCTCCTTTCTAGCAACTAAGGTCAGGAAGCTTTTGGAGTTTTTTTCCAGTGAAAGTTGATAATCTTTTCTATGCCACCTAACACCAAGAACTGGAAGTTCCAGGGGAAGCAGCCCTGTTACGGTGAGCAACATAGAGCTATTTATGTTCTTTTTCCCCAGTGGCAGCTCCCATTGTCTGTAAAAGGCAGAAGAATGGAAGGAGAGCTGGTACCTAGAGGAGAGGACAGCATGTTGCCTTTGACTGTTGGGAGGCACAGTAGGAATGTTCTTCCTTTTCAAAAACTACTGGTCCTCCCACTGGGATGGAGTCTCAACCTAAGCTCTAATTTATACCAAATTCTTTCTAATGATAAAATAATGCCACAAATTAACATGCTTTATGTGACAGTAAAAGAAAGACTACGCTGGGAACATGATCAATTAAAATAAACCAGGACAACCATAAGAAGCTGTCCTTGACTGAATCAGCATTTCTGTAGCCCTGTGTTCAGAAATGCACGGAAAAAAGAAGATTAAGAATTTGTACAAATTAATATCTTAAATCTATCTAAAACATACTTTACACTTTGGCTGAAAAAAAAAAAAAAAACCAACCTCAGTAGGATTTAAGACTTGGCAAGGTATAGCAGAAATTAATTTTATTAGATGCCATTTTTACCATGCAGAGTTCAAAATAGGATCTGTAGATCCACTGAACGTGATCTACAAGGGCACATTCACTCTACCACAACATTTATGTAATTTTCTATACTGTAAAAATACCAAAAATGCCAGACTAAATTTAATGACCAAGTGTTAAAAATGTCAACTCTTTAAACAGTGTTCATCTTTTGCAGTTTAAAAAGCATTTATCTTTTATTCTTTTTATTACTTAAGATCTGAAGAACAAACCTGATGTATTTACTCCCTCTGACATCAAGATCCACTTTTTCAAGACAAAGAATGAGAATTATTTACATAAATCAGAAAAAAGGCTACTTAAATAAGGACAATGCTACAATTAACACATCTGAGGTCAAAAATGACCACACTGTTGCTCTGTAGAATTCATGCTTATCACAATTATTTTTTAAAAAATAACAATTGTTCTGAAAAAGGTCTGCTCTTATGCTGGTGAAAATTGGCATAAAGAGATAAGAAATTTTGGTGGTTTAAAGGAAGGAGAGTTACTCCAATGAAAATAAAGCAAGTAAGATCAGATTATGGACTATACAACACTAGTCCAGTTATTTCAATATGGCACCAAGTAAGACGGGCAAATCACTGTAACTTTGGTTTCAAGCCGTTGCAATATGAAAGTGTTCTGAAACAAGACTTTTGCGATTATTCAGCTCAATTACATATGATATTATGCTGTTCCCACATGCATGCAAATAGCAAGCCACGTACAATTCACATTGTATCTCATTCTAACACCAACGTTGGCAGCAAAGACTGAATATCTGCAGTTGAATATTTGAGGCTCACTCATATGCTTGATTTTCAGATCATTTCAGACACCCAGCTTTGGATTCAAGACACAGAAAAGCTGAAAGGAAAAATGTGTGTAGATAGAGTTGGGAGCCCTGCTCAAGGCAGCAGCAGTAGAGAGCTGGCAGTGAATCCATGTTTGTTATTTCCCAGAAGGCCCTGGGAAAATATTCAGTGGAAAACTTTCAGCACCAATTCGTAAAATAAATAAGCGATGTCTCTTGACACATAAAAAAAAAGGTAGTGGGACATGTTCTTTTCCTATTATACCACCTTAAAACTTGACTTATTCCCCTGTCCCAAATCCAATTCCTACGCATGTCCATCCCAAACTCTCTAGGCCAAGGATGGATGCAATTGCAGGTCCTCATTGCATGACAAGACACACAGAAGTAGGGCTAATCACAGCTCTTTTCAACCTTTTGAACTGGAAAGCAATACTTGGGAGTGTAAATTGGATGTTAAGTGTGATCCTGCATCTCAGCTTTGTTCAGCAGTGCTGCACCTCCACTGCTGATCGCTTTTCACTGGTATTGCATCAACAGGCACCCACAGCTGCCCCTGCTCTGCTCCAGGACTGGTGGAGGATATAGTCTCAAATCCAGCATGGCTTGTGGGAGCCAGGAGGACCTGGAAAGAACAGGAGGTGAATGAGGCCACAGCCTTCTCCAATTTATTCTCCTTCTGTGGCCTCATTCACCTCCTGTTCTCTTCCCATATGGGTTTCTCCACCATCAAGATGGGAATGACAGCTGGCATCTGTTTCCATGGCTCCACTGCGCTCCCTGCTCTCTGCAGTGGCCACCCACCACTCCTCTCTACTGCCCATAGGTGCCCAGGGTGTATCTCCCTGCCCTTCTCCAACTTACAGATGGGTGTCCCCATTCTACATAGCTGTGACACAAAAAACGACAGCAATGGTGACAGCAGTGCTACCTCCTGCTTTGCCTTATCCTTTTGTGCAGCCTTCAGGTGTTCTGGCCACCCCAGGCATTTTGCAAGTCCTGTGGCAATGATGAAATTCACCAAAAGTAAGGCAGAACAGGGAGCACTGTGCTGAACCCCAAAACTGGACGTCCCCTGCTAACTGCTCCTTATAAACCCCACCACCACCATGTGCAAAGGTGTTTGCAAACACGCGCTGAGCTGCCTGTCCTGTAGCAACAGATAGGGAGTTTCCTCATCATCGCCCTGTCATTTACTATTAAGTTAGTTTGCTAAGTTTGAGGATGTCTCAAGGAATTGTTCAGCTTATCCCTACACCAGATCTTAAGGTTGGAAAGTGTCCTTAACCCTGAGGTCCTTAGCCTGATGCCGCTGTTCCGGAAAAGAAATTGTCTATATTCACGTTTGGAAAGAATTATTTAGAAGGATGGTTTCCAAACAGACTGGTTAGATCTAAAATCAGTGTAAGAGTGCTGAATTGGGACCTAGGCATTTTTATTTTTCAGGCCTAAAGAGGCAAAGTAATCTATGTTTTTTCCCCAAAAAAGCCACAATAAGCCACAAGAAACTTGCATCTCTCCAATCAGAAACACCATGACTATCTAAACTACATCTGATTGGCCTCCTTAAAATCCTAGGACCCATATAATGCCCCCTTTCTTTATTATTCTTTAGTTTAGAGAATAAACTGATAAGCTGAGAAAATATGTGCAGTATACCATGTATTCTGAAAGTGCTCTAGTTGCTAGAGATATTAATAGACACAAGCATAGGCTAAGATAAAACATGAAATCCTTTTCCTTTTGCTAGTAAAAAATAAGTAAAAAACATATCATTTAGGAAGTGATATAGAAACAAACTGCATAATCTACAGATAAAGAGAACAAAATGCTCATGGAAGCAAAGCTTATTCATCACTTTATCTTGCAACCTGACACAGTACATGCTCAATTTATTTAATTACAGGAACAGAAAAATAGCAGAGAAATATGTACACAGAACAGCAATGTTTTCAGTCCTACCTTGGTCGTGACAATGCACAGACAATCCATTCTGTAAATCTCCACAGGAGTGTATGTAAATCATAAAAATAAATCAGCAAGGGTGAGGAAAGGCTTTTGAATAGCATGAACAGAACCGGAGGCTTGAATCTGCACAGCCGGCTTTTCCAAGTGGGGCCCTCATAAGAAACTCGAGTCCTCCTCCACAATGCTAAAGGCAGTCATGATGCTCACAGGGATCAGTAAACCCACTAGAAATCGTCTCAAGCAAAACTTCCAGGTGGCTTATCAGGCTTGATTGCTGCATTGTTCAATCTGAGATCAAAATATGCTGTTGAATGGTATGCAGCCCTCTAAATGGGAAGATGAGAACCACAACAAGCACAAAAGAGCAAAAGCATCACATTTCAGCCCTAGCTCTGGTTTCACAATTCTGATCTGCTGTTTCAGTATACCCATAAGATTTCCCTTGCCAAGTCTCTCTCAGCTTCTCTCTCGCTCTCTCTCTCTCTCTCTCTCTCTCAATCTCTCTCCCTCTCGCTCTCTTTCCCTGTCTTTTTTTTCCTCCCCCCTTTCACTCGCTCTCTCCCTCCTCTTCCCTACTAACTCGGAGCAAGCACAAAACACACAACTATCGGGCCCATCTATCACAGTGCTGTCACTTCTCTGCCAAAACAACTGCTTTAGGTTGTAAGGGGTTTTATTAAGAGCATGATTCCTGCAAACACGCATTGCTGGAAGTGCATGATTGAAACATGAAGGTGTGTGCGAGAACTCGTGCGTCACAGCTACAATTGCTCACAATTACTGGGTCAGATTCGGATTTGGGAAGTGAATATAAATAACAGCTGGATAAGGCGAACTTTAGCTATAGCAGAAAATAATCAGTCAGGGGAAAGAACCAGGATTTGCATATTTACACATGCACGTGGATCTGTCAAGCACAACAGTGATATAATTATAGTTTACCACCCATGAAAAAAAGCCCTACATTATATACATTATTCAAAGCTGTGCAGGGGAACCTTTTTTTTCCCCACCTATGAAAAATACATCAAACTTTTAATTAAAAGAAAGCACCTTGAACACACAGTTTAAACTCTCCTTAAATTCTCTCCCAAACTTTTCTTGCAACATTGACAGATGCACAGAGTTAATCTATTTATCTCACGCTCTCTCTGTTTTGCTTGGAGTTTTACAGACTGTTTAAGCCCCCACAGCCCTACCTTTCTTGCAGTGATGCTGGTGCAGAGCTTGCCTTTCAGGTGTTTTACATGAATCATTCTGAGCTAGAAAGCTTGCTGTCAGCTCTCACGGGCTTTCCTCTCTTCCAGATAGAGGAAGAGAGACAGAAGAAAGAGGGAGGGAGAGAGAAAGAGACTCAGAAGGGGAAAGATATGTAAAATGAAAGCTCTGGCCAAAGAGAGAGGAAAATCAATGCTTCTATTCACTGGAAAAAAAAAATACAGCCAACTGGACTGTTGACAGCAACAAGAGGAAATGTCTAGACACCCATACATTACAATTCACCTTTTCAACACACTGGACAGCACAATCTCCCCTGGGTGCTTTGCTGAGGATCTCTTGGTCTCACTCAGAGCTAAAATATGTTTTTAATAAAATAAGCCTTTCCAAGAAAATAAAAGATTATTTAAGAGTCATCTCTCTTCCATAAATTACTCAGGTTATAACCCTAATATTCCCGTGATTGTTGGAGCAGTGAAACGCTCAGTAAATGACACATATTATTTTGCCAAAATGAGGTCACTGCTACCAAAGTTACAAAATCCATAGTGAATCAGATATGTGGTCAGAGAGCAATCAACCCTCCCCCAACTATTAAAGTCTTGGTGGGTACAACATCTTAAAGAGAAAGTCTCCAGAGCACTTAGAACTGTGTCTAAGGCTTTAACTCACTCTGAGCAAACACATGTGCACAAAACAAACTTGATTTGCGTTTACAGGCTGTGCTAGAACCTGCAGGTTTTCTCCCTACTGAGGTTTAGTCTAGTAGCCAAACAGTCAGACAAGTTTATTAAACTATAGATTACATGAAACAGGGAACCTTCAAACATCCTTGAAGTAAGACCTAATTAAATAGCTCCTCAAGAAGAAATTAACCCATTAATATGGTCTAACGTAAGCCACCCTTGTGCTCTAAGCATTACTGGGTAAGAGGGAATTCAGTCAACTCTAAAATCAGGAGATATTTTAACACTTGGGTGTGAAACACCTAACAGTTTGTTCCCTTCTAATTGATAGATTCAAGCTGATCTAGTAGTAAGGTGTGAAATATTTCATACATATAATTACCTACTGACTTGGCTGTAAAATTTCATCTCAGACTTGAAACTGGCATATGGAGATGTGTTTTGAAATTGGTCTCTAAGTGCATGATCTGTAAATGCTTCTTCTTCTTCTTGCAACTCTACTCTTGTGAGATGATGCCAGTGAATTCATGATTCCATTTACAGTTTATTTTAAAAACAGAGGGTTTCAACCCTTTGGGGATACTTACATGAACGTGGCTCATCCAGCTCCCTCAGTGTACCAAAAAGCTTCCTCCTGCACTCCTCCAATTTTTGACTGTCCTTCCATTAAACATCACAATGAGCATTTAATAGGGCAGGATTTGCACATGTGCTGCTCAAGCTTAATACATAATTGAGCAGTTTGCTCCCTAAAATACTGCCACCTACTTTTTACCCCCACAATCTTCCATAGCCCCAGACAGAAGGAAACCATGTTTTTGGGGACACAGATCCCAGCTTCAAACTCCCACAAGCTGATTTGGTTGCCAGGGCTCCAAGTCATAGCTTCTAACACACACATCTATCAATGACTGGCAACAGATGACTGTCAATGGGTCTCCAGTATTTCTTCAAAGATACAGTTCCTCATTTCCATCAATAACCCATCCCAGACCCCAAAAAGAGGCTGAGTTGCTTAACTTTGTTTCTCTAACTAGCTACTTTTTCAATTCATTTTTTCTCCCCAAGAAAAAGATTTTCAAATCCTTAGCACTGCTTTACCCTTCATTAGCAACACCTCCTTCTGCTCTAATTTCTGGAGGTCATATCGCTGTGTAGTTCTATTTTTTCCTCTGTTCTTCCAGCCTTCTTATTATATGTACATATGATCCTGACTGAAATCTACTGTAGAAAGGCTTGACCCAAAAACTAAAAAAATTGAGGAGCAGCCATCTGGGGTGAAAAGACATGGTTTATAGTTGCTCATAGTCAATTTGGACGTTAAAAAATAATCTTTGTGAGGAGCTCTGACTCTTGGGAAGCCTAAATATAGGAACAATAACAACTATTTCCCACTGTGACAGCAGTGGCTCTGTGGATCACCATGTGAAAACCATCGGCCCAGTTGACTGCTTCCTTCTCCTCTAATTTTACCAAGGTGTCTGTTTTTAAGACATACAAAAACCAACATTATGAGGAGAGTGGGTGAAATGTGATGGTCTGTTAATGCCCTTTACACTGGACAATTTAATGCTCCTTTCTAGCATTAAAATCTTCATTGTATCCAGGTACTTCCACTTGGATAACCAAAGCATAGGGTTTAATTAGGCCACTATTTTTAGAACCAGAGCCTGCAACATCCCACTGAATTCAATATTTGTAAAAGCAAGTTTCTTTAAAAGCTAAAATTATTAGAAAATATTCTGATTTTTTAATCTTTCATGATGCACCTTCTTAAAACACTTCTTAAATTGTTTTGAAGCCCAAATACTATAGAGCAAAAACTGTAAAGAAAAATGGAATGCTAAAAAACAAAAATTAAAAAGCAAAACTGGTTTACTTTCTTTATTCAAAGAGTAGAGATTAAGAAAAACAAAAGCACTAGGTCTCCAAGTTTTGGAGTAGACACTAAGAAAGGAGGTATCTAACCAGACTGTTAAAATTGCATTAGTAATGTCAGCATCTTGAAAAATTTAGCGTGACTATTTAGAGCTCTATGCATCTACACAGAGAACACATGAACACACACATGCTCTTACAAATATAGAGAAAGATTTATTTACTCCTAATGCATCTTAAATTGTGTACTATGGAGTACTTATTGATGGTATTACATTCCCAGATTATATTCTCTTTCTTCTCTTCAGGTTCTCTATTGCATCCAAACAAGCTACAAATAAATACTTTCCTGATTACATCTTCCAACAGGGCAATTGATGGAGTTGGCAACTTATGTCTTTACAGCCAGAGCTCATTTATACCACTTGAAACCAGTTCCTGTGGATCCCAAATGGTTACTTAGTAGGTTAACACCAAGACACAAGTGATCTGAGTATGTATATGCTACAAGGGAAAAATTTAATGAGACAGTTTCTTTATGAAAGCTGCTTTATGGTACACTAAAAAAAGAAGAGAGAGAGAGAAACTACTAATCTTGTAGATCCTGGATATGTAGTTAAAAGCTGTATTACAGATGAAATGTCAAAATAAATCCTTCTTCATCCAGAACGACTAGTTAATACAAATTTCAGAATGCATGTTCTTTGTACCTTAGTCACTAAGAATTTTAATGTAGTTCCCAGGCTGAATCAGAAGCCCAGGAGTCCTGGTGTAATTTAAAGATCACCAAATTAGCAATTCTTCCCCTCCTAACTGCAGCAGCCCTAAGAGCAGCAGCTCTGCAATTGGCCTGAGGCCCAGGAGAGTTCTCAGACAGAAGCTATAACACGAATCATTCCCTTCACCCGTGCATGGCAAATTTCACTGCTATTTAGCACAATCAATGTTGGAGTCCTGACCAATTTCTCCAGCTGGTAGCTTTTCCAATGAGAAGAAATAGACAATATTCTTTTTTGTAGGGAAGCACAGACCGTGCCTCTCAAAGCCCAGCAGGTAGATTGTAAAATTAGCACAAGGGAGAAGGGAAAGGTGAACAGGCAGCTCCACTTCTTCATCACAAGGTCTGTGCACCCAGGTGGCCATGGGCTCAACAGCCACAGAAAAAAAGTTTCTGCTTCACAGTTGTGGAGGGGATTCCCTCTCTTCTTGCCCCAAGCACATTCCCACCTTTCCACCCTTTTATGTAGTATGTGGGAGCTTGCACCACTTTAGCCAAGCAACTGCCCCAGAAAAGGAAGTAAAAAAGCTACTTCTGAGACAGTGCAACCTCTCTAGCAGTCTCATTTCCACATGCTCACCAGTTTGGGGTCCTATGAGAAGGCAGTAAGGTAAGCTGGGAACACAAGATGATTTGTAGGATTGTAGGACATGTACTTTCATCATCACAGGGTATGGGGCAGAGGTCCATGACCAATCCTACAGCTCTGAAGGTCCTTGGACAAGCTACCCTTTCAAAGTCCCACAACCTTCATTAGTTTAAAACTTATGCCTAATGTTTTTTCTATCTATTATTTGCTATACAAAGCCATAATTGTCTTCTTGTTTCCCATAAATCCCTTACTCAGAATGAAACAGAAGTGCTTCAGTTACAAATGCTCTGCTGGCTTTATGCAGGCTGGAATGCTCTGCAACAAAATCACATGGTACTCAAGGGCGGTACATCCTGAAGTGGTTCTCAGTTCTCAAGATCAATGGTGAATGAAGAGTTCATTTTCATTCTTGAGCATTCTGGCTGGGGAAGTAAATCTAACAACCAACTGATCATCAGCAACTGAAAAGCTCTGGCACATATGTTCAAACATGTAGCCACTCTTAAATAGCTATGTGTCACTGTCATAGCAGCCACTAACACTCAAGCACACTCACTTGAAAAAGAAATCAGACAAAATGACGCTTTCAAGTGAACTGATACACTAAACCACAAGTTCCTGGAAATGAAAACAAAACATCTGCTATCTACTATCCCATGGTACTGAGAACTGAAGAAAACACCACTCATTCAACTCTGAACATCTTAGAGTTTGGCAATGGAGTTGCCAATTTTCAGAGTTTCCCCTCCGGTATACTTTGTACCTGAACAGCATGAAAATGTAGTGCCTAGAATTGCTAATGGAGAAACATTCAGTCTGGGGTTTGCACTGACTCTAAGTAGGAGGATAGTGCATTTTTCAGTTGGGCATTCATAAAAGAAATCATGTTGTGAAATGGAGATGAGATCAACTACATCCCAGGAATTTCACAACATCCTTGGGGACACAACGTATTTAGGGCGTATATCAAATTTTTGATAATTTCTTGCTTTGAAGAAATAATATCTTCCATACATATAAAGACAAATTTCAATGAGTTTATATGTTCCCGTATTTTGACTATCAAGTACCACCATGGTCCCATATGGTACAAAAGTTTATCTGATTGAGAAATCAGGAACACAACCACACAAGAAACTCAGAAAATTATGTTAGAAAATTAAATCTTTAGATTTTGAAAATTTAATGAACAGAGAAATCAATCTAGAAATGGAAACAAAAGCCCATGGAAAAACCTTAGACAAGAGGAATAATCTGCAAGTTTCCATTGTTAGAAACAACTTTTGCTGAAGTCTACAAGGTAGCACACAAGCAAACCAGCTCAGTTAATGTCTCTTTTTTTTCATCATGTTTGCAGCTTGTTTACTTTTAAAAAAAAACTTAATAAGTTTCTTTCACTTCAAAAAGAAAAAATATGCAATGACGCCAAGGTTGAAAGTCTACATAATAATATCTAAGCCCAAGGGAATTGTTCCAGCCAAGTTCTGAAGCTATGAAAATAATGGAGATACTATAATGAAACACTTATAACTTCATTGTTGCAAGCAGCAAGACAGGGAAGTGTAACACACCCCCTTACCACAGCCATGAAGTAACGCTATCCAGCAGAGTTTTATGATAGGTACCATTGGGCTGCCCATACAAAAATCATCACTTCGCTGACATTCATATTCTTCCATACTTCCAGACCAAAAAGAAACTACAACACACACTAAGAGACTGAAAACACCTGAAATAAAACTTACTAACTGTGCAAAAACTTTGATTTCAAAAACAGACTGAAATGAAACCACTTTGAGATCAGCAAACCTGTAGAATCATCATCAATATGAACAAGATTTGTACATAAAAATTAAATCCTGCCTAGGTCAGCAGAAAATGTCCAGGACTACTAATATACAACAATAAATTGCAGCTGCAAGCCTCATTCAAATATGATAATGTACATGCAGCCATTAAGCAGGGAAAAAAAATAATCTAGAAGTTCAAATTCAATATGTCCTACACACTTCACCTCCAGCAAAACTTCCCTAAACAAGAATTTCATTCTCCATCACAAAAAAAAAAAAGAGTGGACAATACCTTTGTCTTCATGTCTACCACATAGTTTCCAAAAGTCGGGTTCTCCTTGTGTTCACCACACTGTCCAGATCCTTCTGATCCACTGGAAGCTGCAGGCTAAAGAGCAGGGTGGAAAAAACCACAAAGTAGCTGAGATGTGTGCTTTAGTTCAATTACATTTAAACATAAAGATTAGCATGCACACAAAAAAGGGTACTCTGACTTCAGATAAGTATCAGGTGGCTTATACAGAAGAGTTTCACATCAGTGTTTTGTCATGCAAAACTTTCTTGGTTTAATCCTACAGGCACTTTCATGGAAGTCTGTGAAAGTCTTAATAGGCTAAATCTGCAAGATGACCCTTATCATAATCTCCATGTGACTTCAGAGGGCATTAAAGGTGCTCTGCAGCTCTCAGCAACAGAAGAGAAAGGAAGGAAATCAGTGCCCCCACGAAAAGACCTGCTGACCGTGACGGGGTTCTCATCTGGCCTAGCTGCAGGAATATATAATATATCTCCTTACAGCAACAAACAAATTATCTGGTTTGTTTTCTTATTTCTAATTCATTACATTTTCCTAAGTGAAACATTTTTTAAAAGGTTTCATGCTCGACTCATACCGTACTTGTAAATCTTTTAAATTCAAATGCATTTTTTGTTACTGTTCCTTCATTTACACAGATTTCAGTCTTACGTTGCTTACACAAAAGCCTCATAAAACACATACTATTTCGTCAAATAATATGTTTGGCAGAAGACATAGTAAATGGCTATATTTGTTTTTTCAATTTTCCTGCTGGAAATCTAATACATTACTATAGATTCTACATTAAGACAGTAAATATTACAAATGACATCTCTGTTTACAATGCTCTGCCCTGCAAAAATGTGCCTGAAGAGTCAGTCTTTGAATGAAACGTGATGACTGCCTCTAACTTGCATCTCAGAAAATTTCTGGGCACTTTGCAAGAGCATAAACAGGAAAGCAGCGAGGATTCAAACAGAGTTCAGTGTCTTGTATCTGTGGGTGCTGAGCTTCACAAGCACCCTGAGTGATTTAGACCCATTGTGTTTTAGCCTGTGCAACAGGAGTGCAGTCAATTTTAACACAACAGGCAAGAAATTGTTAGCATTTTAAGCAGACCAACCATTGTCAGCACAACTTAGAAAACAACAAGCTAGTGCCACAGAAACAGCCAAATCACACTCGCATGTGCAAATGTTCTCTCCTCTGACCCTAGGTTGTTTGTTTAGGGCTCTGTCCAGCAAAAGACTGAGTGTTGGCCCCAATCCAGGCAACTACTCAGACACGTGCTTTCAGGTCCCCTGGAACCAATGGATGAGTGTTGTGCTCCAGTAAAGACTGTGTTTAAAGGTTGGAACAGGCCCAGCAGCTCAGCATTATATGGGGCTAAGTACACAGGACTCCATGAGTGTCCTGTCCAAGGTTACAGCTTCCCTCACATGGAGAACCACGCATGCCCTTGACTGGTTTCTAGTCACCAAAGGGTATTGAATATCTCCCGTTTGTAATCTGGAAGGGAGGAAGGGACAGAAAGACAATGAGGCCAAAATTTTCAAGGACAGCACGAAACTGAACCCAAGTCTTGCCTCAGAGCCTACAGAAAAGACAAGCAACTCCCTAAATATTTCTTTCAAGAAGAGAAGATTGGTTTTGCAAGGAGCTAAAAAGCATGCACATAAAATTTGCATTTCATCTTTCCTTTCTTTGAATACCTGACATAAATGTTTTTCATTGTTATTATTTACAGGCAACAATATAAACTCTTCAAATAAATACATTATTTATTTGCTCTAATCATCAAGACCTAAAGGATCTCGATCCTAAAGGAGCTCAGCTTCTGCAACTTCTCAAAAAGGGTTTGACAAACTTCAGCAGAAACTTCTATGGTAACATTTGTCAAATGAGTGCAGCTGCAAAATTGGATAAGAAACTTACTTTGTTTACATTTTACATATTTTTCCCCTCAAATTTTTCACTATTAGTTGGCTCCAAAATTTTGAAAGAACATACAGCAATGTCATAAGATGCTATGAAATGTTTCCATTGTTTTCCTTAGGGAAATGGGTCACAAATTCATTGCAAAGAGCAGCAAATCACGGATGTTAAGGGTGTTCAAACAGCTCAAGCAAGAGTAATTGTAATAAATCTGGAACATCTCTCTGTTCCAGTGTATTAAGTTTTGATAATCATTAGCAAAATAATATATGGTTTCCCAACTTAAAGAAAGCATATGTTAGCAATCCATCTGAACACCAAGAGATAGTTGTGTGTTATGAAATAAATGGGACTGTATAATTCAAGAGGCAGAAAGTATACTTGCTGTGCATTGTGATAGATTTATTTAAAACTAAAAATCTTGGATTTGAGTCTTTTCTTATTCTTGATTACATTAAACCCTCCCTTTGGAGGCCAACAAAAAGTCTATACCGCTTAAAATTATTTGTATACTTTATAAGCAAAAGCTGCCTGCTCTTGCAAAGGAAGTGTTTCAGCAACACCCCGTTATTCCTGAACCACAACCAGGAGATGCAGAACTGGCAGCCCCAGCATGACACACTACAAATGCAGGAGACAATGTGCACCATGCTCACACATCCTTGCAGGAGGTTCTGGAAATAATGAATGCAAGCTTGAACTAAAACTATGGCCAAAACTATAGACTTTTTATCATACCCCTGCATCTAGAGGGCTGACAGTTGGAACAACTCTATATCTTCTTCTTCACAGATGAAAGCATGATCTTATTCTCTTCAAATTGGTCAGAGAAACAGAACAGATTTCACATGCAAATGTTGCAGCAACAGATCAAAACTTCACTTGGTAACTTTACTCACATGGGTAATAACCATGAGCCTTATAGATCACACCTAAAGTAACCTAATTTTGTGCATAATTAACACTAATCTATTTAGATTATAATTAACAGGTACTAGTTAAACCATAATCTCTTCAGCACAATGTCTCTTTGATTGTGCAAACTTACAGCATTATTTAACTATTACTAAAATAATAACCACATTACCTACCTTGCTAATTTTGTCTAATTTTAACAGTGTTCAGCAAAGTTTTTCTGTGCATGTAACACATCTTGCTGGTAGCTTTTTAGAACATGCACAATTGACACAATCAACTGACAACAAAACTCTGGCTGATTATTTTTTACCAAGGTACATAGATATGAGTTATGAAAGACTTGTCACAGGTTGCACTTTCAGCAGGCAGCATGTTCCAGTTCATGTCTGAGCCAGCAACCAGACAGAAGGAGCATCTGCCCTCACAGGCAATTATGGCATATGGGGTTTCCATGAGTTTCTATGGGAGGTTCCCCTATGGCAGCTAAGCCGTGTAACGGTGGATGAATTCTCTAGTCTAGTATAAGAATTTATAGAATTTCCAGGATTTATACCAGATATATCCATAGCAAGAGCTTGTAAACATCCCAAATAGTTACCACATGTTTATTTCTTGGGGAGAAGCCCAGCATTAAGAATATAAAAAATATTTAAAAAAAAACCCCAACCAAACAAACAACCCACAAGAAACAAAAGCAAACCAAACAAAAAAAAAACCCACCCAAAAAAAACCCCAAAAAACCCCCAACCAACCAACCACCCAACCAAAAAAACCACAAAAACTAAAACAAAACAAAAACCCAGGAAACATATATGCAAACTTTGTTCTGCTCTCCCACTTTTAGGATATTGCTTCCAGGACTTTATTTACACACATGGAATATTTTCTAGGGCACACGTGGCTAGAAAAAACTGATCAGCTTTACAAACGGACCAGGAGGGTGGGTGGAAGTGTGAGGAGCTACAGTCCAGGAGCCCAAAGAATTGTGCAACTGTCTTAGGGCTGAGAGAGCTAATGCACCTTCCCCTACAGACACTGGCTTGGGGAACACTCTCCTCTATGCTTTTAGTGAAAGATATTCAAAAGAGAGGCTGATCTGTCTTTTGGCACTTTGGATCACCAGTCAGTAGATCTGCTCCAGTCTCACGAGAGCCTGTCAATAAATGCCTGTTTGCCCCAAGTGATTTACATGAGGAGGGGAAAGAAATAAAAAAAAACAGTGATCTGATAACTTTTGGATCTGTCAGAAAATCTATCATCCTCCCACGCTCCCAGAAACATATAGTGCTGACAGATACTGTTTTTATTTAATCAATTTTTCTAGATCAACCATATTTCAAAATCATTAGAACATTTGAAAAGCTACATTTCAACATAATATATGCTGGAATTATCCATTTTACAGGACATTGATGCATATTAATTAATTCAGTAGCTATGCTGGAGTAGGGAGCAACCTGAGCTGAACTGAGATGCTCAGCAGGACACTGCTACTAGCAAAGAACAGAGCACACCTCTGCGCCAGGTACAGCCAACCTGCTCAAGCTGTGCGTGAACTAGAACTGGACTCAAGTCAAGTTCATCCTTTACAACGTGCCAGCAACAGCACGAACGCCTTCTGTGCCTGTGATCTGTCCTCCAAGGTCTGCACCTTTCTGCCATACCTAGGCAGAGTTGATAGCTCTCCTAAACGTGCTGTGAGCATCACTGGACCACAAAAAAAAAAGTTGTACATCTTGGACAGAGTGTGGGAGACAAAGCATCATTGAGGGCTTGATGAGTTTTTCCTGCAACGCCATGCAGAGAAATAATCCTAGAGACCATAAGATGTTTTTTGCTCTTTCTGTACCCTGCTAGTCCTATGTCTCTTATAGTCCTTATTACAGGAAGAAAAGTCATTCAACAAATTTTTTGACAGGATATGACTTTCATCAATATCACTGAAAACTCAGACAATCCCAGAGAAGGCCATGCTAGAAACTAAAATCAGAAATATAATCCTACATAATTCAAGCAGTTTAATTTGCCTCAGATGAGTCTAAATTTCAATCCAGAAATAATAAATATAGCAGAGCTTTCTTTTCTAATTCAGTATTTCTAAGGCTCTATAGAAAGACATGGTTCCATGTCAAATGATTTAGATGTCAGAAAGGATTTTACTTCCATTTCCATGTTAGGATTTCTTATTCATTTTTTGATGACATCAATGTTTGCTCCACATCACATTGCATTAGCTCAGAATTTGCAGCTGTCTGAAGTCAGGGTGATGTTGTAGAGCACTATGAGGTCTCATGGCTAAGCCCTGTAAGAATGTCACTGCAGTCCCTTCTGCACCAGCCTTCCCAATATGACCAGTAAATGTGAATAGAGAAAAGAAAAATACACATTTGGGAATGGATTCTATGGTACAAATCACATCATAAGCGTTTTAAATTTTTTTTAAAGTTCTTGTATTTGAAAGTGAGCATAAATATCACAATAATATTTAGTTTGCCCTAGGATTTTTATGATTTCACTTTAACAAATATGGATTCAACCTTTCAGAAAATTTTATGACAGCCTTAAAGAGTGTTACAGCTCAGGAACAATTATCTGGCTGTGGACTTGTGTCTCAGAAAGGTCAGCGTCTGATTTAATGCTGCTCCACCCTCCTGAGAGCAAATCTTCCTCTTAGTGTGTTTCTGGATGTCAGAATGTCACTGGTGAAGTTTGCATTTACTCATCCCCGATACAGATTTGACCATCTATCTGAAAACTCTCATCCAAGCCATCAGTTACTGAGCAGTCACTTTGGCTGGACTAACACAAAACCTATACTCAGACCTGATTTCCCTCACTATCCATATCATACAATTATCCAGCTGCACTGTGACTCCAATCTAGGGCAAGACAACTGACTTTCTAGGCAGGAAATTCAGGCAGGGAGGAGACATCAGCTCATACATCAGCTTTTCTCCTCCCAGACAGAGAGTTCAGATGAAGCTGGTTGGAGACAGTTGGCCTCACAAACTCAAGCCTGGTTCTGACCAGAAGACACACACGGGATTCATTTTGTTGATCCAGGCTATTTCCAGTGTCACTTGTCATAGCAGAGACGCCTTCCACTAGGTCAGCTTGCTCAGAATCCCATTCAACCTGACCTTGAATGTTTCCAGGGATGAGCCATCCAACCACTGATCTGAGCAACCTATTCCAGCCTTTCACCACCCTCATTGTAAAAANAAAAAAAAAAAAAAAAAAAACAAAAAAAAAAAATCTTACATATAAATCTAAATCTACCCTCCTTTAGTTTAAAACCATTATCCCTTGTCCAATCACACCAGGCTCCACTAAAATTTTGTTCCCATCTTTCTTATAGGCTCCTTTTAGGTACTGGAAGGTGCTCTAAGATCTCCCAGGAGTCTTCTCTTCTCCAGGTTGAACAATCCCAGCTCTCCCAGCCTGTCTGCATAGGAGAGATGCTCCAGCCCTATCATCATCTTTGTACCTGTCCTCTGGACTCACTCCAACACTCCATATCTTTCCTTCGTTGGGAGCTGGATGCAGTACCCAGGAGGGGTCTCAGGAGAGGGGAAGAAAGGCAAAGAAAAGAGGAGAGCTCATGCAGAGCTTTCTTTTTGAGCTGGAATAGAAATCAAGGCACTCATGTGTCTCCTTTCCCAGGCAGCAGAGTGTCACTAAGGTCACACAGTGGTGGACTCTGTCATGTGTGATGATTTGTGCAGCGGGGTGGGAGCAGGGCACTGTGCAGCCACCAGAGTCCCTGCAAACACAAGCCTTGAGAGGGCTGTTGCTCAAGTACAGTCTCCCCTGCTGAGACCTGGCACACCAAATAGCAGTGGTTGGCAGGATCTGATGTGGCAGAGAGAAAAAAAGAGGAAAAAAAAGCATTGCAAAGATGAACTCTGCTGCAAGGAAGATGAGATAAATAATTCACAGTTTAGATGCATGAAAATGACACTCAAAGAATGAGACTGGACAGATTGGTTGTAGTTTTCAGGCAAAGACACACCCCAGCTGTAGCTCCATGCCAGGCAGATATCTGCCTCCAAGAAATTGAAACAATTAGCTTACATATTGCTGAGTTCTTATCCTGATGGAGTATTTTCCAAAACATTCCTAGTAGCAGTGTTTTTAAACTCCACGGGGCAAATTTAGACACCTCTGAACATGAGAGTGAATGAGATTAAAACATTAAACAAATAAATGCATTTTCCTCAGGTCACTGGGATCTGAGTAAGATCATTCTCTTCATTCTTTTACCTTTCAGCTATCAGCCTGCACTTTGCTGGGCATAAAGAAGATAAAACATGAAGAGTAATTTGGGATATTAAAGACCTATTTCTTTCAAATAAAGCAGAAGCTATTACTGAACTCTTATGAAGGCTGGAGGAAAAGGACTAGCAAAATTAAAAGGCTGAACATAATTAATGAATGCTCATTTAGAATTTGCTACCATAAAATATCTTGGAAGCAAAATCTACAGCTGAAGAGGGCAGGCTGTATGCAGAAATAAGCTCTGGAAGGAGCTCCATATGCACTGTATCAAACTGAGAAGAAAGACAGGGAGCTGTGGTTGCTGGGAGATCCCTTCAAGCATCGAGTAATGATACCTGCCAAAAGGCCCTGCAAGCAGAAAAGTCACCTGCAGCAAGAGTAACCTGCTAAAGCACATGGTTTGGTTCTAGTTGTGCCCACCTGCACGCATTTTATTCATTAGCTTCAGTGGACTCCCTCCACGCTTTAGCCCATATTAGTGAAATCACAATCTTGCAGTGAAAATACAAGCAGAGCACAGCTGGAAGCAAATGCAAATACTTAGAAACAGAAAAAAAGGAAGTAATTCATTAATTGTAAGGGAAAACATGACTAATGATTTTAAATTAAATAATCTTTGTATGCTATTTTAATTAGCAAGGATAATGTTTATTTTACTTACATAGAAGTTCTGGATACATAAATTCCAACCTACATATTTCAGTTGCCATAACAACTTGATACATTTATTCTCTTGTGTCATTTTTTATTGCATCAGTGTGGATTTTTTTTTTTTTTTAACAACCAGGAAAAAGAAAAAAAAGCCAACTGCTTTGGTTACTATAATAACACACTATTTTTTAATTGTTTTCTTCACATTTAATTCTTCTTGAAACCAACATAATTTTCCTCCAAAGATGTTCCTAGCACAGCGTGAAAAATTCACTACCAATTTCAGGACTCAGTGCTGGGTTTGTCAGCAATCCAAAGGATATGTACAGCCCTTTAGCTCAACTGCTACTCCAGTAGTCTCCCTTAGGATACATAGCTTGAGGTCAAGTTCTTAACAGCAGTCCTACACAGTAAGTCTAAGTCCTCAGTTAGTGCATTTTCCTCTGAAAACCAGAAATAAATTAAATGAACATCAGACTCTTCAGAAAGGTGCACAATAGATTCGAGGCAGGAAACATAACTGCAGAGATGCAAAACAGTTGAGTAAATCACTGCAATGCGCTCCAGGCCAGGAAGATCTTACAGAGCAGTTCCCACATTTCATACACATTGGTGTAGCACATGATGAGCTCAACTGCACTTTTATCCAGGAGCAGAACTGGTTCCTAAACTCCTGGGTCCTCCAAGGAGTTGGATCAAATCTTTTAAAGGTACAGTCAAATGGCACTACAATGGGAGGAAGAGAGAGGATGAGGACAGCTTTTGTCCTTCCCTCTGTGCAGTGTAGGAGAGCTTGCCATTGCCCATTGACCTTTCCCAGCACTGTACCCCTGCAAATGGGTCTCTTCCAATTAAATTGCAATTATCTAACTGCTGATGTTGCATTTTTGTCTGGTCCTCTGTAACAACCATAATGAGAGAGACTGTATTAATTACTATCAATTATATTAAGGTGCAAGGTGAAGAACTGCTTGGTAACCATTATTCCATACAGCTGACCTCACATTAGAGATATAGGGCATTTATGTATGTAAGGTTAGAATTTTTGATGGAGAAGGACTTGGTGCAATGCCTTCTGTGGGCTGCCTTGGCCTCTGGGGGCAGCTCTTCATTTATTCCTATTTATAATATCTCTACTTTGGTCAGGAGAGTTGGAGTGGTTGTTTTCAAAGGACTTTATCCCTCTCAGAAATTCTTTACCAAGAGAATGGTGAGGCACTGGAACAAGTTGCCTAGAGAAGCTGCAGATGGCTCCATCCATAGAAGTGTTGAAGGTCAGGTTGGATGGGACTTTGGGCAGCCTGGTCTACTGGGAGGTGTCTCTGCCCATGGGAGGGGGTTGGAACTAGAGGATCTTTAAGGTCCTTTCCAACCCAAACCCTTCTGTGATTCTAACTCAAAACAGGAGAAACACCCAAGAGCGCTATGGTGCTGCATTATAACTTTGCAGGAAATATGTTTAAATAAAAAGTCACTCAGATAATGTGAATTCTGATTTATCTCATGATGTGCTGCAGGTCCATAGCAAATCCAAGAATAGAAACCAATCTCCTGTCTCCTCCACTGGCCCACACAGATTCTTCCTATTTACACACACCTCCAGAGAAATTACAGAGGAAGAACTATCCACATTTCACTTGAGACTAAATTTTATGCCTTTTCTTGCCAGAAATGGTGAAATTAAGTCAGTCTACTCAGTAGCAGGAATAAAACCTGTTCCATTTTGAGAGCAGAACTGATATATCATAAAGTCATACTTAGGATGACCAAAGGTGTTTTACACTAATACTAGAATATAAAGCCTGCATTAAAGACAAGAAAAGAAAAAAGAACCTCAAACCACCAACAAAAGCACAAAATCAAAACCTTGAAGGATATTGTAATGACTTTTACTTCTCAAGATAGTTTTGCTTGAAGCATCCTAAATTCTGGTATAGAAGAATATTTGTTTCAGCCAGAGCCATAGGGAGGGGAAATAAGCAGTGGCTGTCATTACAGTGGCAAGCTGCCTTGCTAAGTCATGGCTGCTGAGCTCCACAATCACATATACTCATGCTGACATGCAAAAAGACTGCAGCTAAAACAAAACCTTCGGCAAAACATAGTGCCACATCCCTTCATCTAGCTTCCCTCCTACAAAGCATTACAAAATGTTCACACTGATATATACCAAAGGGAAAGGACTCAAAAGGTAAGTTAAGTGGAATGAATCACGTCATTAAACTGCAGAATACATCACCACGCTCCCTAAATGTTGATAAACAGACATCAAAGTGAAGTGAAAGGGAAAACATTCCCTAAATACTTTGCAGAAGGTTGGGCTCTATGGATCTGCCAATGCTTGACAATTTCCTTTGTGACAACTGTCATGACCTCAGTGCTGGATAAGAATCTTTCATTGCCTAATGGAGAGATGGCAGAAACCTGTATTTTTTATGAGGACTTCAAGAACTATTAACATTAGCCACTGACCAAGGTTATTAAAAAAATATGGAATGTACAGGGGTTTTGGCTTCTGTGAGCTTATAGTTATAGAAGCACAGAAGTGCAATGTACTGAAAGTTCATCAAATAAATTTCACTGTCAACTGCAGTTCACACTGAGAAAAGGAGAAAATGTTTCATGTGCCAGGCAATGCCAAGAGTTGTAGGGAAGAAGTCTCCTAGTCTGTGTAATGCCCCTTCCACACATACCACCTTGCACAGGCCATTCGGTTCCTGGACCAGGAATCCTTCAGAGGCACCAGCTCAAGCTGACCTGAGAAACAGTGCCCTTGTCACAGCTCACTGACACCAAGGTCCAGATGACACTATCAGAAGGGAAGCCCTGGATGAGGCAATAAATCCAGTCTCATAAAAACTGTCTGACTGTAACAGCTCACGCTAAAGCTATCTGCAACTCTATGCATTTGTAATGTGTCCATACAGCTTAGGTAAGACTTTCTCCTTTTGCTGGGATGTATCTGCCATGGAAGATGATGGTTTGGGTAGAGATGTACATACAAACTTGGAAGCAAGTCAGATGAAAAACTTGAAAATATTTTCACTGTTGATGAATATTTGCTTGAAACATCCCAAAACACCTTTATGTCCTACTTATTCTACAACCTCACCTCTCATTAGCAGGGGCTCAAATTCCAATTCTGGTTGTATTCAGAAGCCTCATAAGAATGTTGATGTTTGTTAATGCCAACAGAACACAACTTTGTGTGCTATTCTGTGTATGTAGCTGTCCTGGTTTCAGCTGGCATAGAGTTAATTTTCTTCCTAGATGTTGGCACAGGGCTGTTTTGGATTTAGGATGAGAATAAAGTTGGTAAGATGCTGATGTTTTAGTTGTTGCTAAGCAGTGTTTACACGAAGCCAAGGACTTCTCTGTTTCTCACACCAGCCCACGAGCGAGAAGGCTGGAGGAGCACAAGAACCTGGGAGGAGACACAGCCGGGACAACAGACCCCAAGTGATCCAAAGGATATTCCGCACCATATGGTGTCATGCTCCGTATGTAAACCAGGGGAAAAGCTGGCCAGGGATCAGTGCTCAGGAACTGGCTGGTCATTGGTCAGTGGGTGGTAGGTGTAACTTGTTTTGTGTATTCAAAATTTTTATTATTGTTGTTATTACTATTATTATTTTCCCTTCCATTTCTGCTCTGTCAAACAGCCTTGTCTAAATCTACAAATTTTACTTTTTTTCCCAAGTCTTTCCCCCATCCCACTGAGAAGGCGTGAGTGAGGAAGGGGCTGTGTGATGTTTAGCTACCTGACAGGTTAAACCACAACAGCAGTCCCCATCTTGACAACCTACTGCATTATTACCACCACCAGGTTAATATCACATTTCACTGGCTTATAAAAGAAGCTGAATCTAAGCAAGCTCATCTTCTTGACACGTTTTTGTGCAGCACTTAGTAAAACAGGGGTCACTAGAGGTGCCCCTAAAAGAGATGGTAAATTCTAATATTGCACTTTTAAAGGATATGGGCAAAAATGCAGTTTCTACTATTAAGACAAATACCTGTAATCAGCAATATAATTTCATGGTTAGGAAGCAACCTCATGTCTGTTTTTTTAGCTACAGTTAACTAAGAACATTATTTTGAATATTTGTGACCAGCATCCTGATGGCACCTCACAAAGGCAATCCAAGCCTTCATTTTCTTTTGGCTGGGCCGCAACAAGGCCCTGTGAAGCCAGGCACAAAGACTGGCTTTCTAAGATCATTACAACTTGAGCACTCCTCTCCGTTCAGCATTGAGCAAGGATGTCAGCTCAGTCCCCCCCTCTCTGTGATGACTATCCATAGAATGGAGCACCAACATAAGGAGGGTTTTGGTCCTTGTCCAAGGCTAAAATGACCACCACAGATTGCAAGCAAAGAGTAATACATGATGATTCTAAACCTCAAAAGTAACAGAATTATCCACTGTGAGTGCAGAGATATCTGTGTATCTGTATATCAGGAACATTCCCTAAATGGGAAAAAAAGCAAGGAATCCAAGAAATAAATTGATATTGAATTAAGAAGCAGCATTAATAAATACACCTATGACTGCAGAAGACAGACTGTTTCAGGCAGCAAGGTATTCAGCATCCTGAATACTGAAAGCTCTAGTTACAGGCTTGCTGCTGACCTAGCAGAGATACCGTTGGGTGTGCCGGGAGCATTTTCTGTCCAAAAAAGTACAAGACATCTCGAAAAAAGAATACTGATTACATAAGTGAAGGCACATGTCTGCCATAAATCTTCCTACTGCTTAGGAAGACACAAAGTTGTCAGTTTTGTTACCTCTGGTTTTCTACAAACTACCACAACATCAAAAAATGAGAGATGACACCAGCTTGGTGTAATGACTGACCTGAAATCTCTCAGAAGATCCTTTCACTCCTTCTCATTGCAATTAACAAATTCACACAGACCAAACTTGGATCAAACTTGCTTTAGTGGTTCATTAAAACACCAATAATTTAAAACTTACCATTGCTGTTTATACCAGAGTTTCAAAAGCCTTCTTCTGAGAAAATGGGCTTCAGATCCACTATGTCTTTTACCGCTAATTCCATTTTTTTTCCAGCTTGTACAACAGCTGTTTAACTTGTCTCTTCTCAGAAGGAGACACCATGACTACTTGAAAGTGCTGAGCTAAAATATATATATGTATATGTATACATACAATGCCAGGGCACAGCATTTCTGAAAACCAGGTAGGCTCCCCTATACTTCTGGAAAGAACTGGAGGACCTGGGAAAACGTCATCGTTTTGGTTTGTCCTTTCAGAGAAGAAATGTTGTACAGCTACAGTAGTGAACTGAACACTACTATTTGGGCTATGACTGTTGAGTAACAAGGCTGCCCTCATGTCAGAAAAGCACAAGCAACCAGACACATCAGCTGAGGTGCAGCCAGAATGCTGATTCCATTCAAAGGTACATAGATCCATCAGCAGCTTCAATCATTTTTCCCCACTGGTATTGTGCAGGTCTGTGCAGGCTGATGGAAGTGTGAGAACCAGCTAACCTGACATTTTTTAGACATGAGATACTTGAACTATATTTTAAAAAATTCCATTTCAGAACTCATCTGTAAAACTGGTTTTCTGGGTTGGGGGGGAAATAGGCACCACACAGAGACATAAGCCAATACCCAGCATAAGATCTGTTTTGGGCTACTACATGAGGGTTCTGCTCTATTAAACTGTCCATCTCAGTTCAAGGCAAGAAATTGGAGAAAAACAAGAGTAAACAATGGGACAACATTGATCAAGAGAAGGAGAATATCATATCAGGAATGCGTGCTATGACTGCAACCACCTCTCTTTTGGGACAAAACACAATTTTGCAGGTGAAATGAGATAGTCTCATAGCTCTCTCTGAAAAGCTTCTGTGCACTGAGGGTGACAATACCAGGAAAGTTCCCCACTGAATACATGATGAAGAGCTGAAGAAACAGATGTAGAAGTCAGGAGTTAGTGAGGTACAGGACTACTACTACATGCAGAGATGGCAGACCTTAGGAGTAGGACAGAGTGGTAACTGATGGGGGAAGGGTGGAAGTTAACAGAGGTTTCCAACACCAAGGCAAATATGGTTAGAGAAATAAGCTCAGAAAGTGATCTCAATGAAAGATTGTCCATTTGGATGGGTAAATGGATCAAGATTACACAGGAAAAATAAACATATTCCTAAAGACTCTTTTCGAGAAGGAGGAGAGTGACAAAGGATGAAATTCACTCCTTCATAGTACACAAAGGTCTAGACAAATGATTAATTCACAATCCAGCTAAATATTATCATGGCGAACAAGCAGTAAATTGTCTCATCTCTAAACCAGGGGCAGCTTTCACTATAACCTGTGGCACATTAAAGTGGTACAAGTGAGGATCAAGGACAAGCAAACGTGTAAAATGCACAAGCTGAAAATGCATAAAGTCCCACGTTTCTAGTATTTGTCTAGTATTTGTAACTGTATTATTAAAAAAACTGTGGAGATAAATTATATTTTCAAGTGGACAGCTTCCCTTTAATTTCCCAGGTTGTTACTTTGGGGATTGTATTTACTATTTGCTAAAACCTGAAAGTATCTGTTCCAGATTACACAAAAACTAAACAAAAGAGGATAGTTATTTTCCCTTTCATAAATATTTTTCTTACTGAGCAAAGATACATTCATCTACCCAAGAAATCACTCCCAGGGTGACCTTTGTATGATCCAGAAGTCTTGGGGTGATATCATTCTTTATTCTTGGGAACTATTTAAGAAACACTTTAATAAAGAAGTATTGGTAGACTGCAGAAATACATAACAGACTCTTAAACCTCTCTGTGGAGACCTGTGTCCTTTGCACATGGAGGGCAGTGAATTCTCTTGCTTAGTTGCTCAGATTGGTGAAGAATCAGAGTTAATAAATATGTGAGACAAATTGTTCTGAAATATTTTTAGAGTGAATCTTAACTAGAGTACATTCATCCCTGAATATCAATTTTACAGAACCCTTACAGCTTTATAGGACAAAGAAGTGTACTTTAGGAGCTGATGTACTTGTTTTTGCAGGTGGTTAAAATATAACTTCTCAGAATCTTATTAGAAACAATGAATTATATCACATACTCTTCAGAGGAACTGCTAGCTTGTGGAAGAAGCCTCTTGGGCCATCCTGATATTTTTATGTTGGTAATTTTTTCAGACTAATCTGGTACTCCTTTGTTGAAACATATCATGGTTTAGGAAAATTATTTTAGAAAAAATATGTTAAAATTGCAAAAGCTTTTTGTCAAGTGATATTTTCAACTAGAGCTCTCATTTTTGACCTTGATACTGAAGTGGAATTTACACAATAGTCTGACCTCAATGCTCATCATAATACAGACTCACTGCTTAATTAAAAGTTTGGCTAATTTTGTATGCTGGTTGATACTCAGGCACATTTTCATTGGGGAAAATTATTGTTTCTGGTCCCTCGCAGCTGTTCTGGCCTGCTCCCAATCCTTTGCAGATGTAACAACAAATCACAGATCAAAAAACTGCCTAGAGGTTGTTTGATAGGCATATTATATATATGTGCAAAAAAATAAACCCAAATAAACCTGTTGTGGAGGATGTGATTCTTTTATCAATGCTGATCTGGTTTAATTTAATATCAAGATCCCAAATCCATCCCACTAATGTCAGTAGAAAGCAATTATTAAACTAAGCAATCAGATCTTCTGTGTCAAAAAGGACATGAAATCAGTGAGTCCTCTAAACCCTCATGCAAGGCACACCAATATGATGGTGATGTTAACCTAAAATGATAGAATCATAGAATATTTTCAGTCAGAAGGAACCCATGGGGATCATCGAGTCCAACTCCTGGCCCTGCACAAGACAGCCCCAAGAGTCACACCGTGTTCCTTAGAATGTTGTCCAAACACTTCTTGAACCTTTCAGGCTTGGTGCCTTGGAAATGATCACTTCCCTGGGGAGCCTGTTCCAGTGCCCAACTACCCTCTGGGTGAAGAACCTTTTCCTAATATCCAACCTAAACCTCCCCTGACACCACTTCAGGCCATTTCCTTGGGTGTTATTACTGGTCACCAGAGACAAGAGGTCAGTGCTGTTCCTTGTGAGGAAGTTGCAGACTGCAGTGAGGTCTCCCCTCAGTCTCCTTTTCTCCAGACTGAATGGACCAAGTGCCCTCAGTGTCTCCTCATGCGACTTTCCCTCAGGACCCTTCACCATCCTCACAGCCCACCTTTGGATGCTCTCCAATAGCTTAATATCCTTCTTAGCTTGTGGTGCTCAAAACTGCCCCCAGCACTCGAGGTGAGGCCGCCCCAATGCAGAGCACAGCAGGACAATCCCCTCCCTTGCCCAGCTGGCGATGCTGTGCCTGATGCTGTGCCAGGACACGGCTGCCCCTCCTGGCTGCCAGGGCACTGCTGACTCATGTTCCACTTGCCATTAATCAGGACCCCCAAGTCCCTTTTCACTGCACTGTGAAAAAGTGAGAGGAAACAAAGGAAAAGGCTTTTTAACATGAGCACATCTAACTATGCAAACACCAGGAGAAGGCAAAAGCAGAATGATGTCTAGTTCCAAGCCTTGTCCAGTGGAACAGAAATTGTCTGTTTAAGAAGTGGCATGACATGCATGTTGCCCTACTCTCAGAGCATTTCTGTCCACAGGATGACACTGTTCTGCATAGATACAACTTGATTTAAAATGGAAACATCAGCCTGACCATATTAAAACACATGCAGAAGCAACTCTAAAATGACATTTAACAGACGCTCTGGCACTCAAGTTATTGACAAGCTACAGAACAAATAACAAATTTATAAATAGAGACCCAGCATGGACACCCAGTACGGGCAAGGCATTTAGCTGCAGCTAGTAATAAATAAGGGTTTTAATAACACGGTGACTTTGCAGTTACCCTTTTCTAAACATTAGTCAACCCAGTTGAGAAGGCAAGTGTATAAAATGATCTCTGCAAGTAAAAAAAACCGTAATAGTGCACAAAAAAAAAAAAAATTGCAAATCTATTGTATATTAAAAAAACCTTAACAAAAATGTAGCTAGGCTTCAGCATTGTTGTTCAACAATTATCTAGTCAGGGCTTTTATACATCCTTGGGTGCAAAAGGAACATGGCTAGCAAAACACACAGCAGGATGTCACTTACACTGTACCCCTTAAAAAGGCTGCTGCTGTCTCAAAGGAGAACTTAGTGCCAAATAGAATTACTTGGGAATTGGCTCTGGCACAAAATCAACCCACAGACACAAACTGCATTTGATCAGATAAATGTATACTGTAGAGCTAAACCTAGTGAAGAAACAGATGCATAAAACTCAATGTTTTGAACCCTTCTAATGAAACATTATGGTTGATCATACCTAATGACTCTTGCATATTAAGTATAATCACTTAAATAGAATCAAATGTGGCTCCTGGGAGTAAATCAAGCCATACAAATTAAGCTGTACCCAGTTACAAACAAAGAAAATAAACAAAATTCCAGAGAAGAGACTGAATTTTTATAGGCACATACAGAAGGGACTGCAGGTCCATGTTTTTTAGATAAGCTGTTAGTGTGAAACAGATTAATGGTTTGTTAATTGCTTCAGGCAGAAGATTTTTAAGTAAGGGTTTTACTACTGGAACTTTTAACAAGGCAGCACTTAGAGGACAGAGAAGTAATTACAGTGTTTATAATAGCGGGGTACAAGGATAGCAGGCATTCCTGAAGCAAACAGATACAAGAGGATTCATTTTGCATGATGCAATTAAATATATTTGCAAAATGAGCCTCTAAACGTAAGAAATGCATGGAACAACAGGAATTAAATGAAGAACTGAAATCTTTAGGGACCATATCAAAGCAATGATCCCACACTGTGCTGAATGAAGATTGTGCATGTGAGATCAGTCTGTGATGACCAAACTTGCACAGCAATTGCAAATGGTTATCATTCAATATGGCAGAAGTATCTGCACCATATGCCCTATAAGTAAATAGTCTTGTCATGCAATGACACAGGAACAGGCAGACCTTCAGCTGTCAGATTAAGATGTAAGTGCAACAGCATAGTGTTCTTTTCCTTCACCTCAGCTTTCCATCTAGATAAAGGTCAAAACACTGCTAACCAGAAATAAGCATCACTGAAGACCAAATTAAAGAATACAGAGGTTAAAACAAGGGTAAATTTATGTCTTTTAACGAGTGTCTGGAGGTGAGCACAAGCCTGCAGCTTCAAGCAGTGTTTCTATTGTAATACTAAAGAGCAACTCCATTTTTGTTTTACCAGATGGATTCCTCCATCTAGGTGTTTTTGTGTTCTCCATTCTTGTATTTCTAAACATCTCAGGGTTTCAAGTGTATCTATCTACATAATGTTTGACTGAGAGACATCCTTTAGCTAGTGACTGTTTACTGCAATGCAGAGAGTCCTGGGAGGGAAGAATGCTTTTTCCCAGGCTATTGATCATTTGCTAAACTGAGGAGCTGGGCTCAGACCTGCACACCCACTCTCAGGCTCCAGGAAACCACTAATACAGCTGCCCAGACAGCAGAGATGGAGAATACCTTTCCCCAGACTTATCTGGAAGTGGGAAGGGAGAGAGCACTTCTTGAAGCAGTGGAAGACCTGAATTTAAACCACTTTCAGCTCAATCCCTATCTCACATTTTCTAGGGGTTAAAAGAAAGCAGTATTCTCTCTCCAACAAGGGCAATTTAAGAGCCATAATTTCAAGAAAATGCTTTCAAGCTGTGAATGCTGGTCTTATAAACCTTGGTCCAAAGAAGTAATGAAGCTCTTTGGCAGAGGCAAAATTACAAACAAATCCTGTCTTCATGATTTCCAGCAGCAAATTGGGCACATCCCCAGTCAGCTGTGGTGAATACCATGCTGAATGTTTATAAAATAAGGTGAGGTTGAGTTTCCCAGCACTGAACGCTTTCTGTGCTTCTAGTTCAAACAAATTCAGATTAGACTTGCAAAACAGCTAAAGTACCCAATATACAGGCTTGGTCTTTTCTGACTCTTTCCTGAGTATCTCTTGCTGGCCCCCTCTGGAAGCCAGGCACCAGGCTACACGGGCAGATAACTATTGCTTGGTTTAAGCCAATGCAGATGCTTTATTACTGCAACTTGAAATGACTCAGCTTAAAAGCAGTCAAGATCCTCAGAAACTCTGGAGGCACATTATCTTTGTAGTATCACATCTACACAGCCATTTTCTCTAGGTAGGTACCTGGCATTTGTTTGTTCCCAAAATGAGCCTGCCTGGACCATATCAAGTAACCTAGTGTCTAAGCACTGTCAGCATCCACAAACTCCATGTTTCTGGCATACCTTCACAACCTGCTCAGTTAGGTGAACTCCAGCTACACTTCCTCCCCTGTGTGTCACCAACCCTCCCACTGAATGCAACATCCCGCATCCCCTAAAATGCGGTTTGAGAGGAATGAACATACGGCTCCCTGGGACATAGTGGGCATTTGAAGTGGAGTTCTTAATATTCTCTGTTAAATCCTCCCCCTTTCAGATTTAAATATACGTATGGTGACAATGGGGAGGTGGAAAAGAATGAAGAGGAAACAGGGAGAAGGGCTTTGCATTTATGACTTTCCAACACTGCTGTTTGTGTACTTGCTGGGGAGGGAGGGTTCCACCCTTGGGTATGCTAAAGAAGACAAAACATCCTAGAATTTAATACTTGTCAGAGAAGTAGTAGTTATAAACTCTAAGTTATAAAGCCACATGTCAGTACTCTGTCCCCATAAATATTTAATTATTCCACACAAATGGGCAACATCCCAACAGGAAAAAGCTAAATAATACCTGCTAGCATGATTCTTAGTGCACTGTTATGGGTGAGAAGAGAAGTACTATCAGCTCCTCTCTGGTCAAGAAGGGAGCTGAACATGGATTTCCACATCCTTGGAAAACATCCTAACAAAATAGCTTCTTCATAAGGAAAAATGTATCAACAGTGCCTTTACACACATTATGAGAGACATCTAGCTATGGTCTTATTTACAGAATAGAGATCATGATTCTGAACCTTAATCAGGATAAGGTATCAACATCTTGATGAGGCAGATTTTAAGGCAATGATGTCTTGTCCCATTTTTGGAATCCATTACTTGTTAGTTTATAGGTATATTCTGTGTTTTGTGGACTTTAATCCTGAACAACTGTTTCTGCCCATGCAGTGCCCCACAGATATGGTCCTTAACCGGTATCTCCATATGGTGATATCCTCAGACACTGTAATTACCAGTTCTCTTTCATGACTTAGTTCTTAAGTTCTCTTCTCAAACTTCACATACCGTCTTTCAGGAAGTACACAGAACAGTAAGAAATTAAAACCTGCAGCTCCCAAATCCTGAGTTAGTATTTTCATTAATAAATAAATCTTGCAAAGTAATCTCCAGAATTTTTTTTTTATATACTTGGAGATATATAGAGAGATATATAGTGTCTGTGCTGTCAACATTAATTGCCTTTCACAGTGCCTCAAGGATTTTTGTTTTGGAAACTAAAATATTTCATATCTCTAAGTATAGCTTCTTTGAGAAGAGTCTAAGACAACTAAATATTTTCTATCCCAAAAGACAAGATTTTTCATTACAACCTAGCATTTGTTGTTATAAGGGCATGTAAAGCATTGAGCTCTGGGATCCCTGACATGAGAAGGATGTGGATCTGCTGGAGCAAGTTCAGAAGAGGTCAAAAAGACAATCAGAGGTCTGGAGCACCTCTCCTATGAAAACAGGTTGAGAGAGTTGGGGTTGTTCAGCCTGGAGAAGAGAAGGCTCCAGAGAGACCTTATTGAGGACTTTCAGTACCTAAAGGGGGCTACAATAAATTTGGAGAGGGACTATTTACAAGGACATGTAGTTATAGGAAAAGGGGTGATGGCTTTACATTGAGAGAGATTAGTGCTTTAGATTGGATATTAGGAGGAAGTTCCTCATGATGCGGATAGTGAGACACTGGAATCCAGAAAAGCTGTGGCTGCCCCATCCCTAAGAGTGTTCAAGGCCAAGTTGGGGTGGCTTTGAGAACCCTGGTCTACTGGAACATGTCCCTGCCCATGGCGGGGGGGGCTGGCACAAGATGATCTTTAAGGTCCCTTCCAACCCAAACCAGTCTGTGATGACGCATGATTCTGTGATGTATTTAAGTGATTTTTGGAACAGGACTGAATAAAATGTACTCCATGTCTACTGCTAATTAAACAAAATCCAATGGGTTCTAATTGAACTTAGAGAAACTCCAGTTTGTCATCAGGAAAGACATTCTATCAGTGAGGAAATAAGTTACCTGCAGAAACAGCTGACGCTCCACTGTGGGAGGTTTTATAGAACAGACTAGGCAAACATGTCAGGAATGGTTCAAATGCAGTTCATCTGCCCCAGGGCAAGAGAATGGACAACAGGGGTATTTTAGATCTTCTTCAGAGTTATATTCTAGAGTTCCTACATCATGATGAACATGTTGGACTTTTTCATTTAGTGCCCAGCAGGTCACATTCCCTGCTTTCTATATGAATACATGAAACAAAAAAAGCCTTTGCAAATAGAACATAATAAACATTTCTAGTGAATCTGAACGTGGCCCAAAAACTGTTTCATTGATTCTGAAACTATCCACCAACTTAAGCTCATTTTGTCAAGTTTCATTTACAGGAAGGAAAGCAACATGGATAAATTCACACAAAAAACACACTCACATAAGTCCTTTCTTCCTTTTCACTAACACCCACCCACTTGAATTATTTTGGTCTATGATATTTACAGCTCTGCCAGATACATTGACACATATATTTAGTCTCTATACACGGTGAAATGCAATAATAATGTGATGGTAAGTAATACTGCATTTTATATCTGCAAGCATCAAAGTCACTGATTATTCAGACAACCAACAAAGCTGTTAGTGATGAAGCAAAAAGCAAGGATGTGGTGTTTAAATACATAGGCCATACCTAAATATTTATTAATTTCATGTGGACTAGGGGATCCTTCAGGACTAAAACTTATACAGCACAGAATTTAGCTAGAAGTATGCAAGTTAAAAAAAAAAACAAAAAGGTGGAGAAAAAACCCCAAAACAGTAACTGTCACTAAACCACACTTTTTATTAATGCCACTGTTTGTAGCCATGGGATGCTATGTGGAGGCATTCACGCTAAAAATTTGGATGCAACTGGTTCTGACATATATTGTAAGCTCTTATATTCCACTGACTTTTCACTTGCTTTTACAAAGGCCATTCAAAATTACAGTCTCTGAGTCTGGGAGACGTCTCTCTTCTCAGGCAGTTTCTGAGAATGATACCAGATTATAGGATGGGTCATGGGTCATTTAAAGGGTCTTTAAATAGACCCTTTCATGTCTATTTAAAGAGATGAAGATCCAGTATGCTGTGAGATCTAGCACCAGTTTGCTAAAAACCACTATGGTAATCACAGATGTGAGGTGGCAAATTTGAATAGTATTGCAAACAACAACCTAATACTTTCTCTCTTACCTAAAAATCTATATTTTCAGAAAAGCAAGTACATAAATACAAAGGAGGGTACACAGGACACCTGTCCTGGACAGTAAAAGCTGCTTTCCTTTTTATCAGCAATTAAGATTGGAAAATAAATACAGAAAAAGGACCAATTTATACAGAAGAAAAAAAAAAGCCAAGGAAGGTTTCAATGGAAAGCATGAAAGGAGGATGGCCTCTGGACTGACTGATCATCCTTGGGCTTTCACAGCAGAGTGCTGCATCCAGCTCTGGGGTCCTCAGCAGAGCAAGGACATTGACCTGCTGGAGCATGTCCAGAGGAGGTCACAAAGATCCTCAGAGGGATGAAGAACCTCTCCTATGAGGAAAGGCTAAGAGAATTGGGATTGTTCAGTGTGGAGAACAAAAGGTTTGGGGATGATTTAATTGCGACCTTCCTACAAGAAAGCTGGAGAGAGACTTTTGACAAGGACATATAGTGATAAGACAAGGGGATATGGCTTTAAACTGAAAGACAGGAGGTTTAGATTCAATATAAGGAAGAAATTCTTTCCTGTGAGGGTGGTGACGCACCAGCACAGGTTAACCAGAGAAGTTGTGGATGCCCCGTCCCTGGAAGTGTTCAAGGTCAGGTTGGATGGGGCTCTGAGCAACCTGGTCTAGTGGAAGGTGTTCCTGATATCATCCCTAGAAGATCTTTAAGGTCCCTTCCAACAAAGGCCATTCCATAACTCTATGATTCCATGAAAGAAGGGAGGCCTTTTCTTTCCAAATCTGAAACATGTAATTGAGGATAGAAAAGGAAGTCCAAAACAATCATTTCCCCTAAGGAATGGACCATGAATAAGAATTTCTGTGATGTATTAGATTATTTGGTTACATTTTCGTAAGGCAATTTCTCATACAAAGCAAAGGACTGTCCTGGATTTGTATAGCAGCTTGTACATCCAGCTTGCACTAATCAGTTCTGACTCAGAACTGCCGATAGTATGTTGTGCTGTCATAAGGAAAAAACCAAAAGCCTACACTTCCAGCTTCTTTTGCCTGCATTGGACACTTAAAACATATATGATTTTTAAAGGGACTAAGCATTTTGTTCTCCCATTAAACTGATGGAATTTATGGAGCGACAGCAAATTTGAAAATGGTACCCTGGACTCTTACTGCCAGCATTCTGCCTCGAAAAGGCTTTTCCAGTTTCTATGCTATAGTTTTCTATTGTTTTCCTTTAAATCAGAACATTATTCTCATAAAATTAGAGAGGTTTGGAGTTATCCCTGTATCTATTATTCTCAGCACAGAATTTAGAGTTCAAATTCCCCTGTACAGGACCAGCAGCACACCTCTTAGACAGCAATGAGTTTAAGGAAGATGGGGTTGAGGGTCAAATACTTTGATGAGGCTGGAATAAAAAGAGAGTCTGTCCACTGTCTTCATAAGATGCCCCAAGAGATAACAAGAGTACCCTTTCACTATTTTAAAGCATAAAGATTTGTGCTCAAAAAAAAAAAAA
>VZTJ01005553.1:2711260-2738684 GCA_013397795.1 Orthonyx spaldingii
ATGGATATTAGCTGTCTGTGCCTTCAAACTGTGACTCAAATGTTAAATCATTCATGGAATATATCCTACATTAATGTTAAGGCTCATTTGTTCTGATTTCACTCAAAACCAGAATGCTTGTTCTCATTAATTCTGCAAGCTTCTTTTGCTAATTAATTTTTACAATAAATCTCTCAATTTCTTCGGAGAGTTTTGTTCTAGTGGCCTGCAATTCTGATTTATCTTTTTAAAAATCACATCTAAAATGTCATGTAGAGCTACAATTTCTGTCTGAGTTTTACATTTTTAAAAAAGAGGAAAACTCTTAAAAATAGTCATGCCTGTGGGAAGTTCTTTCCAACAACTTTTAAAACTTGAAATGCCTTACTTACCATAACAACAATGTAAATTCTTATACACTTCCCTCATCTTTGATTCTGGTCTGGAGATTTGCAGTTTGCAGTCCATGCCCACTCTATTTCTGTTTCACTGTTTAGGAACAGAGCAATGCATTGCTCGCTTCTGTGGGGTTTGTTTTTGTCTTTGAAGTACAAATGTGGGTGGAGGCAAGTCGTTTAGATTGCTAATATACTTAATAATAATCTGGAGGCTGGCAAAGGCAGATTAGAGCTAAGAGTGACAAAGAAAAGTTTTGAATCCTTCCACTGGCTCCAGGAGAAAGGCAAAAGTGTGTAACCTTCTTCTACGTATCTGTTCCTCATGCAGAAACTATTTTGGTTGATCTCTGTGAACTTGTATGTGGAAAAGTTCAGCCCAATGTCAAAAGTCCTATTAAAATTTTTACATAGGATGTAATCACTGGAGTATTAATAACTTCAATGGTTATCAGCAAGTAGAGAAAATATATTCTCTTTTGGGGGGTAATCACAGACACTGAGTATCAGATAAAGTACACCAAGGATAAGAAAATGAAAGTTTTCTACTTTCCCTTTGACAGATTGCAGTTGGAAGGGTAAAGAAGTTCGTGACACAATCAAGGTCAGAGGGATAACACTATATGTATATATATCATCCACACCCTAATCTAATTCCTTAATTAACACATCCTTACAATCTTATACACCATTGTATGGCTTTTCTCAGGTTTGAGACATTTCACTCATTACACATATTTTACTTCTTAATCTGTTAAATTACCTCCTGGTTTTTCTGCAGATTTTCATGGTCTGTAGCAGATGTTGTCTTCTCCCATTTCTCTGCAACTTGATTTGCTTCTTCTATTTTTTGCTCATAGCTTTTCTGGGAATTTAGCAGCGTCACTTCATAAAACTCTTGAATATCTGTTTGTAAAGAGGAACAATTAAAAGACATTATTTGCCATATTGGCTTTGACTCCCTAGTGTTTTCCTTTGACTGATAAATACTTACACATTATCATCATAATGATAAACATGTACTACAGCTTTAGTAGAAATCACCAATACACAAGGGTTTTTTCTCTAAAATTTCTATGAGATTCTTGAGTCATATTCTCATTTTAAAGAGGTCTTTAGAAAAAAATATAAAAACATAAAGGAATAACATTATAAGAAGAGATTCAAAGAACATGTTGCAGGCACGCCTGAACAATATAGGCAGAACAGACTCTTTTACAGGGAGAAGTAAGTCACAGGCTGCTTTAACCAGTAACCTAGAAATTTGCCAATGTAAAATACCTTAAGAGAAACTTGTTGACACACCTCTAAGGCACCTAAATCACCCTCAGTCCTATCTGCAGGTGCATTTGGCATTTTTTTCAAGTGGGGTGCACAACTTAAAGGAAGATTTTATGGATTCACCACTTCAGCCTGCTGCCATTCAGAAATGGCTGGGTAATGCTTGGTTTCAACCAAGAGTAACCAACAAGCCAGGTCTTAAAATATCCTGTTCAGATGTTTCTATCACACTTATTTCCATGGGGTGTGATCAGATATACAAGATATGTATAAGTGAAAGATATGTATAAGTGAAAACAATATGTATAAGTGAAAACAATTTTGCTGAAACCTGTGCACATGATGACCTGAGGAGAGGGGGGAAAAAGTGTTTTCTTCCTTGGGCAAGAAGTTTTCAGTCAGTCACACACAAAAGATGGCACATTGTCTAACAGATAATTGACTTATCAAAGAACAATTAAACTTCATATTATTTTAATTAATAATGATTGACTTTCTCCTGGATAAGAAAGAAAGAGATTGCATCTACCCGGGGACCTCAAAGGAAAAACTTTTCATAGGGTCTGTGCTTGTCCTCACATTCAGTCTCTGGCCAGATATCAGAAGCTTCTCTTCCCTCTCTTCAGTAACAGCTCGAGTTAAACTTTTCTTCTAACTCCTTTTGCAACTTTAGAACTTATTATGTACTCTATTTGTCATGTACAATGGAAAAAAAAGAATCATAGAATCATTAAAGTTTGAAAATACCTCAAAGATAACAAAGTCCAATCTTCAACCAGATGCCACCATGCCCATTAAACCATATTGTGAATTGCCACATCTACTCATTTTTGAACACTTCCAGGGATGGTTACTGCACCACTTTCCTGGGCAGCCTGTTCCAATGCTTGAGCCCTTTCAGTGAAGAAATTTTTCGTAATGTTCAATCTGAAACTGCCCTGGCACCACTTGAGGCCATTTCTCCTTGTCCTGTTGTTGATTATCTGGAAGAAGTCGATCCCCACCTTGCCACACTAACTTCTATTTCACAGATATATTTGTAAGAATTTCTATTTCATACTACTACAAACATTTAATTCCACATTAAAACAAAAACCTATTTTTAAAACTAAAAGCTACAGGACAGTTGCAATGAGAGAGAAAGTTTCTCCATTCTCAATACAGGGAAGTTTTTACAATTGCTTTGAATGTTCACAGTACAATTGAAACAGTTGTAATAGATGGTTCAATGCCAGGTCAATTTGTATTGCAACAGCAAGTAAAACATACCAGGCTAATATGTAATTATCTCTAGATAAATACTTTACAGAAATAAGCTAGAAATTGCCCTCTGGCAGTAGCATTCAGCTGGCATCGCTGTTGTTATAAGGGTATTAATTGGGTTGACAGTATTCAGTCAAGGAACAGGAGAATGGTGCTTTCGCCCTAACTTTAAAGCCTATCTTGCCCTAGTGTTTTCATTAAAAATGATGTGTGAGCCACATTTGCATGTGTATGCACATGTGCAAAATAAATATTAAAATCTCAGTCTCTTCGTTAAGGTCCTTATCTATTCTGAGGAGGCCACGGGCTGCTTTTGCTGGAATAATGATCACTGGTGCGCAGAGAAAAGCACTTCAGTACTTATGTGGTCACAGAAGGAAGCACAGAGGATTCACTTAGTTGGTTACTTTGTAATTCCATAAGCTGAAATTGCCATTTCTGTGGAACAAGGGTAGCCAGAAACTTGCAGTCAGTCAAGGTTTGCAGAAAACAGGCTTTGTCATTTGCTCTGAGTAAAACCTGCTCTATCAAGTAATCTCCGCTACATGAGAGGTGCAATCATATTAGGAGGGCAAAAGTGTTGAATACTACTGAGGATAGAATGGGAGTGAGCAGCTGTAGAATCAAGATGGGAACCACAGTCATAAAGAGGAGTCATGGGGGCATGGTAATTGTTATGTAAAATGAGCAAAATACAGTCTGTCTCCTAGTGGGGGTTTACAGGAAAATAATTCAACAAAAAGTCTAAAACCTTATCATAAAAAACAGAAATCATAGAATGTCTTGGGTTGGAAAGGACGTTAAAGATCATCTAGTGCTAGTCCCCCTGCCATGGACAGTGACACCTTCCATTACACCAGGTTGCATCAAGCCCCATCCAACCTGCCCTTGAACACCTCCAGGGATGGGGCATTTCTTACACAAATTAAATCTGTACCTAGTATTTCCTGGCACTATATCCTCTGCCTTCCATGAAAACAAGTTCAGATATCATGTAGAAATGGCAATCTTACTATTGATGAACTTTGAGTACAAAACACATCCTCAGTTTGAATATCTGTACAGCTCCAAACATTTTGTTAAGCAATTAGTTCACGTTTGTTTAAAGTGTCAGTGAATCTCACTGGATTTTCTGTCTAACAGAATTTGTTCATTTACTTCTTAAGAGATTACTTACTTTATTTAATAAATTCTGCTTGCTCTCCCTTTAGCCTAGCCAAAATATTTTGTCAGTTTTGCTATACAAAGATAAATTGCCGACAATAAATTATATATATATATATTCTAGTATGAAGCAATTCTAAAGATACCATAACTTATTTTATTTTGGACAACTCCAGCACTGGGGAAGTGGGAAAACAAATTTTCTGTACATCAGCATGGTAGCGTACATATCAGTAGCATTTTGCAATTGCCCATGGACAATTATATTGTAGCTAGCTGCATTTGTTCTCTGCAGGCAAGCTCCAAGAATCCCCACTTCTCCTTCCTTACAGACCTGTGCAGGAGTGAGCAGGGTCTAACCTTTATAGATATATCAGAAGCACTGTCTGTTACTAAAGCTGGAGACACTTCTCAGTTTGAAGTCTTAGGTTTTTTACTAATGTTTAAAAAAAATTGTTAAGGCTCAGATTTGTGCTCACTCTACCCTCACTTTTTTTAAAGAAAATTTAAACAAAAATAGTTTAGAAAAAGAGTAAGTACTGGAGAAGACAAAATGTCTTAGTCACATAAAAGAATGACCTTTCTTTCAGACAGCAGCTACATAGAAAGAAAAAATGTGTGATTAGACAGAGCTGAACAGGCTTCCTAAACTCTGCCGTTTTCTGACTTTTGAGTGGCTGGTGCTGCAGCCCTACAACCATTATTCCAGTGCAATTTCTCTTCCAATTTATATGCATTGCAATACCCATTTGTGATAGAAATGCTTTAGAGCTCTGATAGCAAAGGGGTTAAATAATACAAAAAGGCAAAAATGTTGAATAGCCTAAACTACTGCCTGTCTTCTGTGACCATGGGTTTTTGCCAGCATTCTAATGAGGGAAAAAATGAGATAAAGCAATACAATTCCTCATTCATCTGTAAGCATTTGAGCACCAGAAAGACAGAATTAAATTGAGGGGAATTCAGACAAAGACAGATGATTAAAGGTCTGAGAGGACAAACTTCTGAGCAAAGATTAAAGGAAGAGAATAATAACAACATACACTTTCATATTTCCTTTCATTTCAAAGCAAAACAAACATTAAGAACCATATAGTGTTGGCTGAGAAAATTGCCCATGGCCTCAAAGAGAAGCAAACCAGCAGGGTCAAAATGCAGAGGCCCACAAAGGATAACACCAGATCTATCCAGTCCTTTGTAATCAATAATCCACTTACAGTGGCTTCAGAATCACCAGTGGATTCAAGACAACATTATTCCATTTTTAAAAGTCCTCTTTGCTGGGAAGGTCAGATAAAGCTGCACAAGCAAATTGGGAACGATTCCTCAGTGTGCTGGGAACAGGGCAGGAACCTCTCACTCTTAGAAGCTTTCTCCTTTATTCAAGATACCCACCAGTGTGATTTAAGGTCAAAAAGGGGGAGGTGATCAGCATTTGTTCCTAGTTATGCATCTTGGTGCCCTTGCTGTTTCAAGTCGTGTGAATAGGCATAATCAGCTGGTAGCCCCGAGGCTGGATGAATTACATGAGACAGCTTTGGCATCTGTATAATTTCCACCTACCCAGAGAAGCACTGGCAGGTCCCACGTGCATCCCAGTACTTTCACGGACAGAAATACATTCAGAAATGTAGCCATCAAGGTACACATATCCCAGTACACCATGCAACTGGGATTACCCCAATCTCTCTCTTTAATACCAGCTGACCTGGAGCTGCACTTTGCATGTACCAAACTGACGCAAAGGGTTAGGGAGTGAGAACATCAAAAGATTCATTTCCAAGGTAATGAAGTGCTGTAAGGACTTACAGAATACAGTTGCCTATCTCAAAATTCTGTCAAGGCCACAGAAGAAACTTGCTATAAAATAAACTACAGCAACAAAACATGATATAAGCACAGATGGCACAGCAGGAAGGAGCTCATTCCAGGCCTAACAGAGGTGAAGGTTTGGTTAGGATCCGGACAAAAAATTCCACCATGGCAGACTGTGAGAATGGAAAAACTGCTCACACACGTGCCATCCTAAGTTATTGGAACAGCATCTACATCCTGTGGATACCCAGAACCTGGACTGTATAAAGGTGATACCACAGAAGAATGACTTGGGGACCCCCACCACCAGGGTGAAGAAGGACTAGTGGGACACCACGGGATCCATCGGGTGGTCATATCTACTTCATCTGTCTCTCTCTCACTTTCATTCTCTTCCCCCCTGTTTCTTTCCTATTTATTTTTTTCTCTCCCTATCTCCCATACATTTAATGTTAAATAAAATTTGTACTATTGACTTCAGCATATAGTCTCATTTGCACCTTAATTCAGGCAGAGGCATCCCTTTACAAACATCATAACAAGTGCATAATGCAAAATGGCTCAGCTTGAGCTTGTGCAGGTTGGCAATGCAGCTATGCAGTGAGGGTGGAACCACAGAATTATATGGGTTGGAAAGGATCCTGAAGATCATCTAGTTCCAACCCTCCTGCCATGGGCAGGGCCATCTTCCCCTAGACCAAGTTCCTTAAAGCTCCATCCAACCTGGCCTTGGATAGATTTGCAAGATACCAAACTCAGGATTCAGAACACAGGGAGCATAATGGAAAGCAGAGTAGAAGTGGAGATAAAAATCTCTTGCACCTCTTTTGCATTTAAAAAAGGAAGGGGAAGAAGAGGAAAGCCTCTATTCCAGTAACAAACAAGACAATGCCAGGCTTTCTGATACCATCTATATTTTATAGAACACAAACAATTAAGCTTAAAAGGATAATCTTGTACATCGCTTAGCCTGAAGTTGTACTGCATGTGTCAGCAAATGCTGCTTCCCCAGTGACTTGACAGTACATGTGGCCACTTGTAAAAGAGCAGTGCAAACTATTCCATGCATCAAACCTTATCCAAAATGCACTGATTTTGCAGACACCTACCCCCTACAGCATGTTTTGACCTCCACTGTGCTGACAGCTATTCCAAAAGCTGTTACCTTCATCTGTGCTTAGCAATGCAGGAAGATTTCCTTACATACATCTTGCTACCACCCCCTTTCACTTTACGTCTTGAGAGGATTTAGCAATGCCATCAAAATTCTGGTATCTGCAGAAGTTCTCTGTTGTTTCTGCAGACAGCTGCACAAATTTGCAATTAACTGTAATAGCATTAACAACGTAGAATCCCATTACCCAAGGAATGAGCTCTCTGTGCATCATATTTCTATAGAATCAAACTGGGAACTGGAACAAATATTCTGCAGGATAAAAAGAAAGGTTGGGTTTTTTTCTCCTCTTTCTAGAGGTCCTTAGCCATGGAATTCATTTTTCCTATACTGTGCCAGTGCCCTGACTTGCTTTGTGGTATAAGTCCCATCTGTTTTCCCAGGCCATTCAGGGACAAGGTGGAATGGGGGTCTAAGGCAACACACAAACACAAGCTGTTCCCTTTCTGGGAAATTTGGGACAGTCTTTTTGTCTATGTGTAGGATAGTGTCTGGTATGTACCTTTTAATGTTGTGTAACCCAGCACAAACGACTACTGTCTGGCAGAACACTGCAGATCAAAATAAAGTCAGTTGTTGCAGGCTCCTGCTGTAAATCCTTTTTTTAACTAAGGGAACATTACAGTGTACGTCTAAATGGCATCATTTATATCCTGGGGAGTAGATTATGCTGGGTCAGCTTCAGCCATCTGGTCTGAATTATTAGGTAGGAGTAAGGCGAATTGTGCAGGATGTTGTTCAAGAAGGAAAACTCATTCAGGCAGTACAAGTAGCAGGGAAGTGATCAGAGATTGTACCAGCCTGCCAGTAAAGGGCTTTCATGGCCCTGCTGATGGAAGCAGTCCAAAGAGAGGTTAAATAACATGCTTCACCCAGTGCAATTATGTTGTGTGGTTTTTTTTCAAGCAAAATGTTTCCATATTGAGTAAAACTGCCATTATAAGAGACAGAAGATAAAAAGCAAGAGAAGTAAAAATCTACCCTGAAACGGGGTGAGTTTTCAACTAAAGCAGGCCTATGGCACTGGCCCATGTGAGAAATGGCAGAGGTCCAGTTATCAAGCTGGCTCATAGCTTCACAGTCCTGGGGAGCTCCAACCTGCCCCCATTAGCATCCCTCCATGCAGCAGCAGTCAAAAACACCTTGCCCATTTCACCCACATCTCATCCCCTGGCTCCACATGTATTTGCCTTGGGTCTGCACTAATAAAGGTGGAGTGACATTCAACACCAAGGAAAAGCTCAAGGCTTATTTTTGCAGTTGGCAGAGGTAACACAAAGATATTTCAAGTCAGAATGAAATTTAGCAGCCCTCTTTGCAAGGTTTTCAGACATAAGCCTTTGGTGCCCGAGAAACATAGATGCCAACCCAACAGCAAGAGTTGCTGCAGGAGAGAAAACGTCCTCTATTCCATGCAGGCAGTGAAACACTGCAGTGCAAGCCAGGGAAGCAGTCTTCTGCCAACTCCCTACAGCTGATGAATGTTCCTAAATCTATTAAAAGCAGCATACTCTGGTAGAACATGTACCAAAGTAGGCAGCAAGAAATATGGCTTCTGTTATTAACACGTCTTGATTCTTGAGCTTCAGCAAATCGCTTTTATTTGGCCTAGATAATTTTAAGGTCTTTTCCATACTGAATTATCCAATGATATCTGATCCTTGGTACATTTAGGTTGTAAGCTCTTGGAGGGAGGAACCATTACTAAGCAGGTACATACCTGAGCAAAATTACATTTTTTTATCAAAAAAAGTTCTGAAACACTCTACAAGCTATAATAAATAACTGAACGGTTAGTAATTGATGTCCAATAATTATTTAAACATATGAAATAGAAACATGCTTTGAGTACTTCTGGCTTTGTAGTACATTAGCACCATTACTGTTTATTGCAATATATCCAAAATATAACCAGAGCTCTCCAAAAAATCTCAGCTAGGAATACACACCTCAAAGGCAGCTCTCTAAAATCCAGGGAGAATAAAACATTCATCACAGAGAGTTATGCACAGAGAACACAAAATAATTGCTGCAGCCCTTTCTATGTGAGCGATGTTCATGTTAAGTGAGAATTAGAAAGCAATCAATCAGAGATTAAAGTCAGTATTTAACCCTTTTCAGTGATGATATCAAGTGTATTACTGCAGTTCTGCCTACACATTCTAGTCACTTATTCATAAATAAGAACTGCACTCTGGATTGAGGGTCAAAGAAAATGTATCCCACCACAATAAGCAGGACTGACAAAGGAGTGACAACAGACAACAGAGGAGAGAGGGCTTACAGGAAAAGCAAGGATAAACTTCTTGATATGGTCTGTTGTGATGGCACAAGCAATATTGGTTTTAATCTGAAGGACTAATTTAGATTAGATATAAGAAGGAAATTTTTCACAATGAGGGTGGTGAGACACTGGCACAGGTTGCCCAGAGAGGTGGTAGGTGCCCCATCCCAGAAGCATTCAAGGTAAGGTTGGATGGGGCTCTGAGCAACCTGATCTAGTGGAAGATGTCCCGGGATCATTGTATGGGGGTTGGTCTAGATGGCCTCTAAGGGTCCCTTCCAACCCAAAAAATTCCATGATTCTATGGATTTGAGCATTCACCAGTGACAATATGTTATGGTTGATAAGTATGGTTGATAACAGTGTTTTCAATGGAACAAGACAAAAACACGAGACAGGTTCAATAATGCACAGAAAAAGAGTTAAAAGTGCCCACTGTAGAGTAGATTAGCAAATGTTGCTCTCACACCTTCTCATGTTGTTTCTGAAGCTTAAACTGCAGGAGAGCAGAGCAGCAAGCCCCAAATCCTGCGGCAAGGTTTCATTTTAACTGGGCAATCCAAATGCAGATATACACACAATCTGCAAGAGTCAGAACAGGATCACGAGCACACACTGGCTGCTTTGTATCTCCAGACAACCAGGCAGATACTTGAACCTGTTTCAGGATATTATCTGATGGAAAACTATATCAACAGAAAGTGCAGATAATTTTAGCAACCATTCAAAGGCGACAGCTAAGGAAGTACTAAGAGGTCAAGGCAAGATTTTCTGTGCTTCAGAATAGGCCTTTCCAAAAATTACAGTTTTCTTTGAAAAATGATGGTTTGTATGAAGTTATTTTCCTATAAGCTTAAAGAAAAACCTTCACTTTTTTTAGCACCATGATTTCCTCTGCGTGTAGTATAGAATCATGGAATCATAGAAACGTTTAGGCTGGAAAAGACCTTTAAGGTCAGCAAGTCCAACTGCTAACCCAGCACTGCCAAGTCCACCACTAAACCATGTCCCCAAGTGCCACTCTACATATCTTGTAAATATTGCCAGGGATGGTGACTCAACCTCTTCCCTGGGCAGCCTGTTTCAGTGCTTGACAACAATAATAATATACCTTCAGAACGAGGCTTTATTCATTGTTTGTGGAGTTGGATTCAAATCCACTACCAGAGAGATTTCCCCTATTTTCTGTGCAGCAGTTAACAGTTATTACTGTGCACTCCTGATCATGTCAGAGCATCACACAGTCCCACTGTTTGTCACAGCAGCCATGAACAGACTTTCCTCTGAATGGTTCCAACACATGCTTAAACAACTGAGTTCAATACCGGAAAATTGTTCTATCATTTACTTGTTGTGTGATTTTGTTTGTTGCTCAAGTGTTCAAGATATTCTCTCTTTAAATACGGATAATTAGGAAAAATTGACAAAATTTGACTGCAAAATGCCAAATCAAAACTGCAGGTGTATTTTCATCTCTGAGGCAAGAGTCACAGAGAAAAAAATGAGATTATATATTTTCTCACCTTTTTTTCTGAATCTTGGAAAGGACCCAGCTGCAAGCCAATTTCCCAGTATGAAGGGAAATGCTGTATACCAGACCAGAACTAGAAAAAAGGTGTATCATTCTATAATCCTAAATCAGATTAGTTTTATATAGGCTTTTCCACTGCTGTTGCACATAAACAGGTCGAGAGTAGACAGGGTAAATGAAAGACCTAGTGCTTGGAGCACAAGTCTTGGGACCTGCAGACTTTGGGATACTTGCAGATACTCAGCAACCCCGCCAGGGGCCACTCCCCTCAGATATCTCCCTGAAGCATCCAGTTTGCTAAAAACCAGAGTGAAATTTCAATCAGACACACACAAAATTCAATCAATTTCCCAAGGCAATGTAAGAGCATTTTTAGGAAAACCCCATGGCAATCTACAAGGAATTAATACTAATTGCTTCCTGTCCTTTTTCTTCACCTTACAAAGAATCATCTTCATACACGTTCCCTTTTGAACATCACTTCATATATCTAGCTAAAACAAAACACAACCTTTCTTCCCCATTCTTTGACCTGCCAGAGCAATCCTTTACCTCCTTTAATCTTTTTTCTTCAAGGTCTCACCTAGGAACATCTCCCCCTCTGCACCTCTCTCACCCTTTCTCTGCAAACACCCATAGTCTCCTTTGAGTGGAAGGATACACAACTGCTCAGCCCAAGGCTCTGCCTTATAGCAAGGCATTACCTTCCGTATTCAATAACCACCTTTACTCTGATACCAAAACAGAAAATCCCAGGTAACCTGAGAGTCACTAAGCAACAACTCAGTCCTCATTTTTGTTGAGTTGCTTTGTCAAGTCAAACATGTGACTACGGGGCTGCATCCTTCATCTCCACCTTCCCCTGCCACCGCACTCCTGGTGCAGCTGGCTTCCTGTCCAGAAGCCAAAGTTCAAAATAATTTAAAACCAAGCTACTCCTTTGATACATGCCTAAGCTGCAGGAAAAAAAAAAGGCAACAACACATGTAGAAAACTGGGTTAACCATATTCCAAGTCTCACCACTTCAGTTGCCTCTTTCTTCCCTTTCATTTTACTAGTAGAAAGTGTGATCTAAGTGGCAAAAACAGGGAAATGAGAACTTCAGATTGCAGATTCTATTTGCAGTTTTTCCACTGACTTGCTATGTGACCTCAGGCAAATATATCTCTCTGCACTTCAGCTTAACCTTCTGTAAAATTGAGATACAAATGCTTTGACTTACCCATGGGCTCACCGCATGGTGTTACACAGCTTAATTAATTAATGTTTGTTAAACACTTATAATGAATGTTTTTATACAAGTTTAAATTATTACAGGTTATACCTTCATAAACTCTGGCTTATGACCCTTAAATATATTTGCCACAATGTCTTGTGTAACCCTTAATATTGCTACTCTGATATAATAAATTATACTTTAAATGAGCCCTTTCACTGCAATGACTGTGACTTTAGTCATCTACACTTAACATTTACAGTCATTGCATTAATTGGTCTAACCTAGTATTGCAGGTTTCCATGTACACCAAAAGACTTCCTTGGTCATGCTTGAATTTGCTTCACTTTATGTTCCCGTGGTTTTAGTAACAGATAGGAAGCTTCATGTAAATTCACAGATATTTGCTGGTCTCCATTGAAAGAAGAAAATCTTGTATCCCTTACACAAGTCCTTGTAGGTCATGAATCTCTCTACTCTTCTCATTATCTCCATTCTTATGTAATTGATTGGCTTATGGACTCAGTACTAAGATCTTTTCCACTTCAGTAATTTAGATTGTCTTCATTATGGACTTACGTATTTATTCATAGATCATAGAAACATGGAATGGTTTGAGTTGGAAGGGACCTTTAAAGATAATGTATCCAGCTGTTCTGCTGTGGACAGGGACAATATAAATTTACAAATCTTTTTTCACTCATTATTCTAGGGCAATAATACTATGATGTGTCCCAAAGGGCGGCTCTCAGACCCCTAAAGGAGGAAATGTTTTACAAAAAATTATGTTCCCAAGTTCACCATTCTTTATACAAAGGTTTAATCTTTATCACAGGAAAATTAGTGTTATGAGCATAATACTGTGCTTATTAACAAAATATATTTTTTTCAAGAGAAATCATTCATAAAGTTTTATTGCAGCATCTTTTAAAATGTCTGACAGCAAAACTCAAGGGAGCAGAAAGGGGCATGCTAATCAAAGGGCATGGGACAAATGCTAATGAAGTGACCCACAGCTGAGGAATTGGCATATCACATGCTCCAGTGTTTTATCACAGAAGACAAAGGGAAAATTAGTACAGCTCCATATAATGGTAGTCTGCTGACAGAGGAAGACCCCATCTTAATTTAAGGCAGAGCAGCTCAAACCAACCACCTTAGACGCAAAAATGCTAAATCAAGCTGGCTTTCGTTGGGGGGACAGACAAGGCCAACACTGTCAACCTCCTGTAGCTAAAGCAGCCAGAGAATTAAACATCAGACACAAACTTTAGGGACTCTTATCCAGCCCAGCTATGAATTCAGATATGTTCTGGAGATTAAGGTAAGCTTGTCACATCTGCTGCAAAGGTCAGGCTGGATATGACAGCTGCTGACATCTGGAGCAGCAGAAATTGCACTGCTATGTGTGAAAGCCAGAGGGCTGGTAGGCATGGCACAGGGCTTCCAGAAAGCTAGACCTTTCTGGTGATGAGTACATAGGTTGGGCAGGCATCTAAGATGACAGGAGACTCTTGACTTACATGGAGGGTAAAGAGAGGGTGAACCAGTTGTCTCTGGGAACACCTTAGTTACAGCCTAAGTCCACTTCAGTCACTCTGCCAACTGTGTTGACTCAACATCTGTTCCTGACAATGGGAGCTGAGACTAAGTGTGTGTTAACTCCTAAGGGTAGGTATCCTAACCTAGAACTTCATCCCAATGTGAGCATGGTTGTTGCAAGACAGCAATAAGGAAAACCTGAGTGGATTCAAGGGATTTTGATGCAATTTCTTTCCTTGCAGTCAGAACTTGTTCTTGGGCAAAAGTCTGGTGGTCAGATTTGCATTATTTTTCATAGTTTTATTGGTGTGTTTTCTCTGTTAGTAGATAAAGATCTAAGACCAATTTCAGTGTGGTAGGTCTTCTCTATCCAAGGTTCTGCAGTAATACAGGATTATCTTTTAAAGGCCATGCATTGATAATTAGCCTTCTGGAAACATCAGTTTCTGGTAAATATGGTTGAACAAAATTACTTTGAAAGTTTTATTTTAAAATAATTTTTGCAGTCAATTTCTGAATGGATGAAGTGAAGTTACAGCTAGAGTCTGAAGACTGTACAGAAAGGGCAGGCACACCTACAGAAGTCTGCCGCTAATTCTTTTACTGTTAAAACAATCTAAATTGTGGAGTGGAACATGAAAACACTCATAAAAACTTGAAGACAATGAACTTTCCTCGAGTATTACTTCCAGCACAATGCAAATATTAATACAAAACCAAAACTTTTTGTCCCTAAAAAACCCAAAGTAGACAGATATCAGGGAAACAGAGCATTGACAGTGATTCTGCCACAACTGACTCTATTGCCCTTGGAATTTCACTTGATGTTATAGGCACTTATTTTGGGCACATTAAGGTTGTGAAGATCAATTTGTTAGTATTTCTATCATGCTTTGATGAAATCAAACATGATAGGCTGAGCTGCTTTATATTCCTTTTGCTATGTTTGCTATAAGAAAAAGCCAGGCATTGTTCTAATAAGATAATAATATTCTATCAGTTTTTGGAATGATAAATCATGTCAGAAAGTACAATTCAATTCATTATTTAAAATCATGTCAGTAACTGAACTTCATTTTTAAAATTAAGTGAAAATATTTCAAATTACATCTCAAATGCAGGAAGTTAATTAATAAATACTAGTTACCCAAAATAAATCATTGAAAATTTCTACAAAGGCAGACAAACATAAAGAAGACTTGCAAGCCTGTGTCCAGATATCAAATTAACTCTGTGGAGGTTACAAATTTTAAAAGTAGCACAAGATTTTTGTCTCCTTTGTTGACACTGGCAAAGGTAGATCTTCTATACCTACAGCACCTCACTTTTCCCAGAAGTACGGAGTGGGTTGCCAAAGGGGTGTAAAACACACACAAAAGTCTATGGACAAACACAGATGTTCCCTCCTAGGAAGCAAAAAAACAAAATAAAAAACCAGGGTAGACAGGTCCTTTTTGTGCTGAGATGTCTCAGAAAGGGGATGTCACAAAGGTATGCTGGGCAGATAAATGTACGGAAGATTATAAGGGCAAGCTCTAGTAATGGGACCTAGTTTGGGTTTACTTTACCAGTTTGTGATGGGATGGTTTGTCATTTTACCTTAAAGGTCTATCACAATTAATAAAAATGGGTCTTGTTGCTTTAAACCATCCTTTAAAGGTGAGTTAAGGTACAAGAGTGCAGATGTGGTGCTGCCAGGAGGTCTGCAGGTTCTTGTCAACACTCTAAGGCAAAAAGTCAAGTGTTCACAAAAACGAGGAAGGAGGAAAGGAGATGGAGATTATTCCTTTTTCCATACACATACACAGAAAAACCTGTGCTTGGTCTTGAGAGAAGCTGTCTCCCTTTGAGACTCTGTCAAATTGCAGGGTAATGATCTAGGCAGCAAATAATCCATAGACATATTTACAAACCCAGGGCAGAGCAAGTTAGACAACTGGAAAAAACTTAGTGCTTTAACAAGGGATCCAGCAGTGGCTTTGGCTGCAAACAAGAAAGCTGAAAGATGGCATTATGACTGTATATTAAATTTACTTGTAATTTCTCTTACTGTTCTGCATTGCAAACAGAGTAGCTGCACAGTGGTAGGAAAGAACATGCCAGGTGGTTATGGGCTCAGAATTACCATTTTGTATGCATTATCTACTTAAAAATGCAACGTTAATTAAGGCTCAGATGCAGCGACTGACAAATAGTGGTCTGTGAGTGTGCGAGTTCTTCCAGTAATGAGAATTCCTTGCAGAAAGTGCGAGTGCAACAGCATTATATTCACTATGGAAATCTAGGACTCCGTTCAAGGAACGCATGCAGAGCACACTGCTGTTAATTAGGAAGATGTAATTAAAGTACCCACGAGCCACCAGCATGTGGAGACACCTAATGGTCATTATGAAAAGCAGTGCATTATGTTGGACTATTCTCAGCAGTTTATTTCCCAAAAAAAGCCACAGCTGAAAGTGGATGCTAGTGAACCAAACACTGAGTGGGACAATCCCAGTCACTAAGTCATAGGAACAAACTTGACCGATTGATCAGGAAAACCCACATGGCTGCTCAGGAGCCATGACTGACGTGACAGAAAAGCAAAGTAGCTGCTAAGCAAGCTTTCAAGCCCGAAGACCAAGCATAGAAAGTCCTGCAAAATCCCCCACATCTCCCTGCTATGAACCAGGGAAGCTGTGCACAGAATGGTTGAAGGGGCTGCCAGCTCCACTTGTTTGCCCACCAGGAATGGATCTCATTCTGCTGCCCCATGGGCATTCACCCAGGAGGACACATCTGCAGGATGTAACCATCTCATCTACACCAGCTATAGCTACCTGCTTAGGTCAGAACCCTGAGACACTTTGACAGAGGTGCCAAACTGGAGAGATTGCTCTATTACAACCAAAAATGGGACCTTTGATGCTTATAAGGAATCACTTCAGCACCCTACAAATATTACCAGGTTAAAACAGTGAAGGGTAAAACAGTCAAGGGCAGCAGGAGAACAGTGTGACAGCCTGAAGCCATGACCAAGCTCAGGTTGCTGAATGATTAATGAAGTGATGGATTTACCCCACTAAGAGAAGGGAATAGCTTGCGGGGCTTAATGGCGAGAAATTTAAAACTGATAAAAGGCAGAGGATAGGATCTGGTTTAAGCAAATCCTAACACAACCTGGGCCCCTCACTTCCACAGTATATATTTGTGAACTACACCACAGGAGACAGATATAATAAATAACAAAAATAACAGAAACTTTTACATTTCATAGACTCTATATTGTATTAGGGCTCAGTTACAACATATTTGCAATATTATTAATGAACTAATTTTTATAAGATTAAATCCTTGGGAAATTGTCAACTACCTGAAGCAAACCAAACTATGGCTTTAGATGCAAATTTTAATATTATGGGAGCCCCTTTAAACTACATTCAACATCCATGCAAAGGACTCATGCTGCTTAAACTTACAAAAATAGATCAGTAAGTCTTGATTTGTGCTTTCAGCAGAATCCTATTTCACTCTGAGGAAACCCATCATGTGTGGGATCTGTATCGATAAGACAGCGGTGTCTGAGTAAAACCACAGAGAATCTTTCTACTGTGCCCTTTGGCTATCGCACAGATAACTGCATTTGTATGCACAAGGGATGCAGCCAGCCTTGCCACTTGTGAAAGGGTTGCAAAGGTGTTCTACTTAGATTAAAAATAAAAGTAAATAGTCCTCTTAGCATTATGTACACTTAGCGTGGAAGAACTCATCTGTAGAGGAGCAGGAGAGGAAAAACTGAGCATTCACAATGTGTTGAAGGGAATTGGGCAGGAAGAAGTTGTAACTGGCAATTATTTAATTAACACTAGATTCTAACTAAACTGGAAGTGTCACTGCTACAGCAGCCGCATAAATCCAAGAATGTCTGTAATGGAGCTAAGAAAGAATTGATTCAAGCACAAACAAAAATAACTGTATTATTAAACGAGAGGATAAGTGGTGATGTCTCTTCTCTCTGAAGATTTGAATTTATTTCATGTGTACCTTGAGTCTGCAAAGAATGTGGCCCTTTAATGACCTATCCAGGACTAGGAAAACATGTTTATTTTAAAAAGGAGTGTGCCATAACACTTAATTTCTTTCTTTAGCCATTACTTAAGACTTGACTCAAATTCTAAGTCTCCAAAACTCCTGGTGTAATCACACCTTTAATATTTTAGATCATGTTAATTATAAATAAGCTTCTTCTAGAATAATGTGATCTAAAAGACAAGCTGTCAAAATTCCTTGTTAAATATAAACTGACAGCACTGGAAACATGCTCAGCTGAAAAACAGCAAAGTTTATGTACAAGATATTATTAACAGTTCATGATCTTTCATATACACTGTTAATTTATTAGAACCTATGGCCTGAAAGTTGCCATCAGTTCATATTTCAAAAGAGATTTTTCTTTAGCAGCTTTTTCTAAATGCCGTGTCAGTGACTGTCCATAACTCAAATAGCACCCTGCTGTGTAATGGAAGTATTCAACAAGATGATTCAACCACACATGATATTGTTTTGTTAAGAAATAGGTGAAAAAAGCTTGCGTTCCCCACAAAATCACATGAATCTCTTTGGGAATCAATAGAGGCAAATATTTTCTGCTTTTTGCAAACACATCTACACTGGCCTAAACTGTTTGAGGTTTTTTACAGTTTAAATCTGGCGAATGTATTCATCTTCAATAAGCCAAAACCCAGACATTTGAAATAGTGTTTTACAGATGTTTCCAAAATATTTTCCCAAATGCAGACCACAAATATAGCTTCCAAGAGCCAATCACAGACTTAGCTGTCTGGAAAACAGAAATCCATTATCACATGTAACATTTTCTCACAACAAATGACACCAAAAAAATTTGATTGTCAGAATAGTGCTGGGAGTAGAAGAAAATCAAAATGTGAGTGGTGATCCTCAGGGGTCATACTAGGACCAGCACTGTCTAACATCTTGGTTGGTGACATGGACAGTGGGACTGAGGGCACTCTCAGCACATTTGCCCATGACACCAAGCTGTGTTGTGCAGTCGTTCACTGGAGGGAAGGGATGCCATCCAGAGGGACCTGGACAGGCTTGGGAGGTGGGCCTGTGTGAACTTCATGAAGTTGAACAAGGCCAAGGGCAAGGTCCTGCACCTGGGTCAGAGTCATCCCAAGAAAAATACAAAGAATGGGCAGAAAATGGATTGAGAGCAGACCTAAGGACAAGGACTTGGGGGTGCTGGTTGAGAAACTCAACGTGACCCAGCAATGTGCAGGATTCTGCCCCTCTACTCAACATGTCCTGGGACACACCCAAAGCAGCAGGGCCAGCAGGGTGAGGGAGGGGATTCTGCCCCTCTACTCTGCTCTGGTGAGATCCCACCTCGAGTGCTGTGTCCAGCTGTGGGGACCCCAACATAAAAAAGACATGGACCTGTTGGATTGAGTTCTGAGGAGGCCACAAAGATGATCAGAGGGCTGGAGCATCTCTGCTATGAAGACATGTTGAGAAAGTTGAGGCTGTTAAGGCTGGAGATGAGAAAGCTCTGGGGAAACCATATAGCACCTTCCAGTACCTAAAGAGACTACATGAAAGCTGGAGATGGATGTAGGGATAGGACGAGAGAGAACAGCTTTAAACTGCCAGAGGGCAAGTTTAGATGAGCTCTGCTGGTCAGAGCATGGTGCTAATAATGCCAAGGTTGTGCATTCCATCCCCATATGGGCCATCCACTGAAGAGTTGGACTTGATGATCTTTGTGGGTTCCTTCCAACTCAGAATATTCTGTGATTCTCAGATAAAAGGAAGAAATTCTTTACTAAGAGCCTGCTGAGACATTGAAACAGGTTGCTCAGAGAAGCTGTGGCTGCCCCATCCCTGGAAGGGTTCGAGGTCGGGTTGGATGGGGCTCTGAGCAGCCTGGTCTAGTGGAAGGGGTCCCTGCCCATGGCAGCAGGGTTGGAACTGGATGGTTTCTAAGGTCCATTCTAACCTAAACCATTCTCTGAGTCTGAGATTCTAAAAGCTTAGAATCTCTCCTTTTCTGCAGGTGGAATGCACAATTCCCTGAAGTCCCCTGATTTCTCTTTGGCAGGATAGTAGGAATCATGTAGTGGATGAATTGTCTGCTGATTAACCTGGCAAGTGACAAAAGAAAACTCAGACCTGCTGGGTACCAACTGCTGCCCAGCATATGACTAAATGAAACATAAGGAAGGGAATAAGTGCATTTTTAAGTGCTGCTCAAGCTGCAAAGTGTTAAGGCCAGCAAGCACCTGGATCATCTGGATCCTGCCTAATGAATATTTTCTCCAAGATAAAACTTTCCTTCCTAAAAATTCTCATAAATCTGCTCTCTACTATTGACATCTCCTTGAAATTTCTCTCTGTGTAAGAGTTCAGTCTTGATGCTATGAACAATGTACATAAAACCATGCATAAAATTTTAAATGAAAAATATGAGTAAAGAGTCTTTTTACTGTTCTATAGTTTTGTAGTCATAATTGGACCTGTTAGTTTCTCAGTGTTAGGCATTACATCCCTGACACACTCTGATACAGATTAACTGGTACATGGTATAAACCCATACACAAACCTTTTTTCTTCTGCAGGAGCTACGTTTTCTGGCATCTATTAACTTTCTTGCTATATTTATTTAAGCTTCAGTGTTTAAGAGCCTAACTCAGATTTCAAAAATTTATGACACACATGCACATGTACAGCTCCAACAACCTGGCACTGGGGGCCGCAGAAATTAAAGAATGCGTGTAAGACAAGTGGTTAATAAGAAAAGGAGCAACAAAAACTCCTGAGCAACTGGAGCTCTCCAGAGAAGCAGAAGGAAACAGAAAAAAAAAAAGTTTAAACCAGTGTTTGGCAAGCACAGATAAGAACAGGCAGATTTTCTTTGGATTACTTCAGTCACAGATGTACTAGATTCGTACATTAGCCTGTGACTGAGGCAGAAAAAATCATTTATCAGAATGTGCAGCATAAACATGAATATTGAGCTCCTTGACACAAATGAAGCTATTGAGAGAGATACATTTCATAACAGAACTCAGAGGGAAGAGGAAATAGTTGAATAATTTATAACAGATTTGATACTGTTGAGGCAAATGTGCAATTTTAGAGGACTTGTGATATTCCTAATTCTGGAGATCAGATTGAATTGGGAATAAGAGCTCCACATGGAGGGAGGAGGAGATGTGAGGAATTCCTTATCCAAACTCCAGGACAAAAAGAGAGAACATTTCCAGGATTTCAGACCACAAGTAAACCCAAGTACAGGTTCTGGAAGGAAGGGAAGACAAAATGGACACAATTAGAAAAATCTCTCCAGAGGAATCTGCAGACTCAAATAGAAGGAATTTGCAAAACCAGTGTGGAGGGCTGAACCAAAACAGACACAAAACCAGTTCTAAGCTCTATCTGTTGCCTTTAGAAAGACTTCCCATATTTTTGAGAAACAGAAGCCAAAATCTATTAAAAATAATCAAATTTGACCATGGCCTCATTGAAGAGGCATTTGCACCCTATGTGCCCACAATGAGTTTTTTTCTGATTAGTTGAGCATGGCAGAGGAGTTTAATGCAATAGCTAAAACCATCTGAAGAGAAGACATACTTGCACACCACACAAGTAACCACAGTTTAGGCTGTGGATACATGATTCTCACTGTAGGCTTATAGGAGCTTGACACAAGGATAAGGGAAAGTCTTGAAAAGATATGGTTTTTTTTTTTTTTTTCAGGGAAAGAGCATATTGATTCAAGGGTTGAAAACACAGAAAATACTTAGGCTCATTATGAGAGCTTAGGCTGTAAGACAGAAGCCTATGAGAGTAAAAAATCAATTCTATCATGTCTCTAATAGTATTGGAAAGCTGTCAACAGAATACACAATAAGGATGATGCCCCAACCCTGGAAGTGTTCACAGCTGGGTTGGATGAGGGCCTAAGCAATCTGGTCTAGTGGAAGGCATCCCTGCCCATGGCAAGAAGGTTGGATGAGATGACCTTTAAGGTCCCTTCCAACACAAACCATTCTATGATGAAACTCAATTGTCCCATCACAAGTGTTCCTAGGAACGTCCCTGCAGTGCTCAGACACAGATACCAGCAAGTAGAACAAACATCTGAGACTGATTTATACATGGCCAAGAAAACTTTCCTATCACAGGTGCTTTTGTCTGCCAGTGCTACAGTACAAGATAAGACTTGTCAAAAACAATGCTAGCTATTGACACTTTATTTAAATAAATTACAACCATAATCCCCTCAAGAATACTGAAAGAACTTATTGCTGTAGGTGGTATTTTAATAGGTAATATTTAATTTATATGAAACTTAAAAAAAAAAAAAAATATGATAATATATCCCATTATGATAATTCAAGAAATTGCAGATCTATGTAGATATTAAGATGTTCATCCATACCAGAAATATTCATGCACTGAGTTGGAATGACTATTTCCACTACATAGAAATAACACTATTAGAAAATATTAAGATCTTCATCTTTACCAGTGCACATAAGCATGTAAAAGCTTTATATATAAAATTCTGAACCTGGCATACCAGATGTGCTAATGATAAATAACGGGTCACAGTATCAATTGATCTGAGTTTAAGAACATTGCAAAAGCATATGCACGTTACCTTGAGTGTAGGTCTTCCACAATCTAATGCTTTTGTGGAAAAAGCTATCAAAATTGCTTTAAAGGATGCTTAAAAAAAAAGAAAAAAAAAAAAAAAACCAAAAAACAACCTGGGGATTTAAATTTAGATTTCCAATAGGTATGCCGAAATTGAAAAGCAAGGTCTCTGATTCTGGACCTCAGAAGTAAAAGCCATATGTAGACAGGCCCAATTCGCTTCAAAAAAGATTCATAAAGAAGGTGGAGGTGGAACTGAGATTCAGGAACTCTTAATTAAGTTCTTGTGTTCAAGCTCTAAGCTCACTTCTCAGAAACAGAAAAATAGATCAAATAACTTCATTGTTTATTTTAGAATATTTTTTCTGAGTTTAATATTTGGTTAAATAGAGCAGTAAGTGAATTCATTGCACTAAAAGTTTAAGATTATTGTTTGTTTGTTTATCTGAGCAAGATTGCTGTCCTGACACTTGCTCAAAAATAATAAATAATTCATATACACTTCCTTTATTAATTTATACTACAGGAGAATGAATTCCAGCACTCAATTAAAGTAGCTGCACATCACATTACAGATTTCTTGTTTAATCGTTCACAAGGACTACAGTGCACTATCAGATCAACTAGTCCCAACTCTGCAGGATCTGACTGTGAGCAGTCCGAGACTCATTAGGTAGAAGGATGAGAAATTCTTCATGGGCAGATAGGGCACAGCCTGTCTCCATCCTTGTGTCTGCTGGTGACAGGTTGAAGCCACAAGGCACGAAATTTCAGATCATTTCCCTCAATAATAGCTCTGGATATTTTTGATGCACACAAAATATGCAATTTTTTTGTTGTTTACTTTATTTGGCTTTTATTTATTACTGTGGTCACTTTCCACTATATATATAAAAAAACACTTGCAGTGTTTCACAATTTTCAGTTCTTAGTTATGCAAAATAGCCTACTTCATGCCAAAAGGCAACAAGATTCCAACTTCTTTCTTGAGGTTTTGGATCCTCTCATTCACTACGCTTCTGTCTCATCTCTAAATGATAAATCTCGATTCATTCAATCCCTATTCATATCAGAATGTTTCACCTTATTGAGCAATATGATACTCCTGGAGCTCTGATATCTCCTTTTTGCAATAAAACAGCCAGCCCTGAGCAGTATTAAAAGAGGTCTCACCAACCGATTTATGTAAAAGGCTTTGTAAAAACCTTTGGGCTGTTTACCATCCTATTCTTTAGGAATTCTCACATCCTGTCAGCTTTTCTTATTACAAGTGTGCATGGAGCAGAAGTCTTCATTGTACCTCCTACAATGAAGCCATGTCCTTGATTATTAAAGATGTACCAGTTGTGACATTTAGTTGGCTTTTATTGTGACAAAGATTATAATACTCAGATACATTACACACATTCAGAATACCAAACTTCAGTTGAAATGTTCCCTGGAGAAGGGAAAAGTGGCTGTCAGCAAGTGACCTTATAAAGACCAGAAGAAAATAAAATTACCAGGGGCAGTAGGGAATACATGGGAGGCAACCAAAAAGAAAGCAAGAAACTAACTTAGTGAAATTAAGCTCTAAGCATTTAATAAACCTCTGAGCTATTGGAGGTCTCCATAACACGAGTAGAGAAATCTTCATCTAAAACACTTTGAGAAAATAGTACAATGTCTGGTCACTACTTCTGCTGGGAACCTCAATAAAGGAACCAAGCACTGATTGAGTCAAAAATCTTATGTCATATGCTATCTGAAAATATGAAATTGCGCTAAAATTCTTAAAACAATTATTAGATAAATTTGAATCTGGACTAATGTCTTATGTTCAGCTACTGAGTTTTTAAAAAACAGTAATAAGTTTCTAACTGAAGCTCTTCCTTAGATGTTTGTAAATTTATTATGACAAAAACTCTGTGGCTTCAGGCACATGCACATGAGCTTAAGTTTACACATGTGAAGAGTCACGTTAAAGGCAAATGGCTCACTCACAATTTCAAGTTAAGCACAATGGTACATCCTTGAAAAACTGGGTCAAAATGTGAAACTCCCATTGAGATTGAAAAACACACTTTGGCAATCCTGAACAACAGTGTTAGCCTGATAATTTATACTGAAAACAAACAAATGCACTAAAGAGAGCTTATAAATATTAATTTGACATTTCTACGGACACAAATAAATAAAAGCTATAAAGTCAAATATTTATAATAATGGGATATACTTGTGTGTTTTGCATCTTATACATTGTGGGGTTTGGTTAATGCTTTTCCATTTTTTATATTTCCAGACAAACTTCCTTTGCAAAATGCTCTACATCTTATGGGAACCTAAGTATGAATTTCAATTTTTTTTTCCATTTCAAAAAAGTAGATGAGAGAAGTGTCTGTTTACTTGTCATTTGAAATGCAGATGGAAGTCATGCAGGTGCAGATAAAAAGAGTCCCTCCTTGTCATACCAAGTAGCAGTGGTTAATTGTGATGCATCACGAAGCATATGCATTGTCAAGAAACAGACACATTAATCTTAGGAAATGTCATCAGGCAGCTCAAGACACACTGGTCAATAAAACCCAAATGGCTTTGTCACTCTAGAGGTAAAAAGAAGAGATGACTTAACTATAAATAAGCAAGAGGACTTCTAGTTTGGTTTTAACAGCACTTTCTTTTAACTTTGAAATTTAGACTCTTCCCCACTGCCTTCAATCAGAAATCATGTGCTGTATTTCTCTAACAATTTAAGAGTTTTTTCCCTCTAATTCCTTTGCTCAAACATTTTAATCAAGGCCTCCCTCCTTTCACATCCTCTATAAAACCAACTCCCTCTGAAAGTGTTTTCATTAGAAATATGACATCCTGACACTGAGCCTCAGATCTTTGAAGATCAGCACCTTCATGAGGCACTCTCAGCTACAGCACCACCAGCCTGTGCCTGGACAAATGCTCTGAGCACACTGTGAAGATGAGGGCGTTTGCCATGAAATGGGGATCTGCTGCCAGGGGACTCCCATGGACAGATTCATCACTGGCTAGAGCTACCTAGGGGAAAAAGGTATCTAAATTGCACCTAAGACAAAGTGCAAGTTTTCTATATTGATTATATTCTTCTTTGAAGTAGATACAGGGGTTTCTGGTTCTGCAATCAACCTTTCAAGGTGCATATTTTCTATCTGCCTCATGCTCCTGCTTCTTCTGTTTGTTTGGGACAACTACAGACCTCCAGGAAAGAACTTATCTTTCAAGCTGCACAGAATGTTCCCTGTGCTCAGGTCCCATTCTCCCACATCTGAAGAAAAAGCCCATGAAGGCTCTTGTAAAATCACCTCTTTAGGAACCAGTCCCTCACAAGTCATTTGCTGTAACCAGTTAAGCCTCAAAGACTTCTCCGCTCATGCACAAAACCCATTTTCTACTCTGTCTTGGATCTAACTGAAACCATGGGAAACAGTTGCCAAACAAATTATATTGTTTATTTTGGTGATACTGTTGCTATCTAAGTGATATTAAGGTGATCTCCAACTTGCTAGTTTCTAGGAGATGTAGCCTTGCTTTGGTTAGATCGTCAATATTATGAAACTGAGATGAACAGAATTGCAGTAAGGGTTAGGGCAGAGGAGGAAAAGAGAAAGGCACAGTTGCACAGATTTGAGATAGTTCTTCACCTGTGCCTGGAACAAAGTGCTGTTTATTGTTTTGTCCCTCAGATCACGGACCAGGGCCCCATTGACACAGGGAACTCAAAAAGAACATCCCCATTTGAAACAGAAAACATCTGAGGCTCCCAGACAGCCAGGGAATACAAGAATTATCAGTCAGCATGAAAAGGATCTGCCTTGGCACACTATCAGCTTGTCAAGGTTTCTGTAAAGCATCACAGGAAAAAAAGACTTCTAAAATGACTTGAAAGTTGCTTTGTTGCTGTTTCAGAGAGCTCCCTCCACATGTGAGGGTAAGCACGGGAAAGGTGATGATTTGAAGATGTAAAAACAAGAGAAAGGGATCTGGTATCATCAGCACATCAAAGATGGGAACTGACATTTAAAACAAACAAGAGAAGACAAACCATGTGGGGATGAGACAAGAAGGTTGTTCAAAATGAACACAAGATTATGTTGTATAAACAAAGTCAGAGGAACTAATGAAACCATGCATGTAGGAGGTGATGTTGTCAATGTACTGGGATAGGACAATGCCTCTGCATGTGAATTTTGTATTAATTTAAATGGGAAAAGACTGGAGAAGAAAATATTGCCTTGAGTGAGATGCCAGGGATAAGAGCCTGGGTGAGATTTTTGGTAATGTTACAGTCACAAAAAGACCACGTCCTGAAAAGAAGGTATGCAGAAGGATTTGCAAGATCTGACCAAACTGGGTATAGGAAAGCTCACCTTCACAACTTTGGCCTCAAAAAGAGACCAAAAGTGGCAGCAATGGAAAATATTCTTCTTAGCCTGGAGAACAGAAGCCTCAATGGGGATATTATCACTCTCTACAACTGCCTGAAAGAAGGTTGTAGCCAGATAGGAGTCAGTAGCACAAGAAGAATTTGCCCCAAGTTGTACCAGTGGAGGTTTAGATCGGATATGAAGAAAAAATTCTTCACTGAAAAGGTGGTCAGTCATTGGAACAGGTGGCCCAGGGACGTGGTGGAAACACCATACTTGGAAGTGTTCAAAAGACACGTGGATGTGGCAGTTGGGGATATGGTTTTACAGTGGGCTTGGCAGTGTTGAGCTAATGGTTGGATTCGATGACCTCAGAGGTCATTTCCAACAGTTCTCTGGTTCTACAATTCTATGAATTATCAAGAGTCATGTGTCAGTGGTGGCTAGAATTGATCTCCAGATGTCAGTCAGACCTGTCAGAAAAGCAACCCCTGACCACTTTTGGACAGAATAAAAATGGCCTGGATTATCCAGACAAGTCTGTGCCCCATCAACATAGACATAAGACAAACTTGTATTTGTGGACAACAGAACCAAGAAACAAGTCAAAAAGAAGTAAAGGAAAATCAAGGGCATGTCTTCGTGGCATTCTCACAGAAAGAGAAGGGTCAGAAGATGGCAAAATGTGATTCATAATGGGACAAAAATGTGACAAATGTGATTCCAAATAAGACAAGATCAC